>CM033474.1:192610442-192764589 GCA_019447015.1 Hymenochirus boettgeri | reverse complement strand
AGTTCTTGAAGACGTTTCGCTAGTCATCCGACTGGCTTTCTCAATTCAGAATGACTTGTACAAGAATCTGTGGCAATTATGTACCCTGGAAAATCCCAATTAGCATATCACCGCCAAGTGTTAAGGGCGTGATTAGATAGTGGCTAAGAGGTGTTATAGGAACGCCCAGAGTAAGGTGTCAAAACAGCATTGTACATAGCAGACAGATGGTGTCGAACCCCCCTTGCCCTTAACACCTGGCTGTGATATGCTAATTGGGATTTTCCAGGGTACATAATTGCCACAGACTCTTGTACAAGTCATTCTAGATTGTCTCCTGACCTTGCATTAGATTAGTATTGAAGCTATCACTCCCACGCCTACTGGTTTTTACAAGGAGGAAAGAGGCCTGCCATCCGATGCTTAGCATTCAAGATGTAGCAACCCCCAACATGACACTTAATTGGAGTTTTTCTTGTTTGTTCTAATGTTTTGGTCAGATCAGTAGCACTTCTACTATATGTTATAAATATGTTGCCATGGAGTGCTCCCACAGTCCCCCCCCCCCCTTTTGTTTAAAGAATGGGAGCAATAATTATCTTAAATATATGTTGTAATACATCTAAATAGGTGCTAAATTATCATTTGGATTGGGGGTATGTAACTGATCAGTTTATTTGTTTTTACGGGTGGACATGCCCTTTAAGAGTAAAGGCTGTAGGAAATAAAAGCTGTATTAGTCTTCATTAATTAACCCTCATCTGACAGATTCAGTGCTATAATGTTATACTCTCTGTAATCAGATTCTCAACATTTTGTGTTTGCTCTGATCTAAAGAATTTTACAAGATTTAAGTTTTGATTATAAATATGATTCTTTACTAAAGCGATCCTTATTAACATGTGATCTTTATAAATGTGATTCGATTCCGCTATAAACGATTCCTTTAATCAACCAGTGTGCATGCTTTCTAATGTGTTCAAACAAATACTCGTTCTACTCAATGTCCGTCACATTTGGTTGATCTATAAAAAATAATTTTTATTAAGAAATTGATTGGACCAAAGAGAAATCGACTCATGTAGCGGGGCTAATGGCTGGCTAATAAGTTAATCGAAATGTAAATGATCTAACACTTATTGACCCATGGCTAGCTAGTACCCTAATGGACTGGAAAGGGATGTAAGATTGATTATTCCTACCTCCCAAAATTGTTTCATTAAGGAGATACAGAACATCAGTTATCATCTGCCAGGTTATGGCCCTGGGCCTTTCTAATTGTTAAAGTGACCAAAGCAACAGGAAGACTGGCAGAAGCAGTTATTTTGTGCTGCTGTATTTGGGAAGGACAATCCTAATCCTCCCCCAGGTACTTTTCATTTTAAACTTTTTAAAAAAAATATGTGCACTTTCGTTCTTTTTTAAGTTGAATTTGTATGTAAGTTGGACAGGTACATATAACTGTTAACAGCTACTTCTGGTACAGCGCATGGTGGGTAAAAGGGAGGGTAGGAGGACCATTAAACATTGGTCGGAAGCCAAAAACAGGGTAGACCACCTGGCTGTACTTTCCTGCAGACCCCCATGCTGTACGTATTTGCCCTTATGCTCCATTTGCTCAATTTGTAAGTAGGGTTGTATGTATAACGATGTTTGTAGCCCGGGAACTGTCTGTATTGTTTGTTTACCTTAACCTTGTATTTTACCTTAATCTTCCACTTCTAATAATCTATCGAGCGCGATATATCCTTAATATCACTATCTATCTATCTATCTATCTCTCTGTCTTCTGTCTTGTCTGTCGCTGTCTTGTCTGTCTATTTTAAAACATATACATCCATTCATCTATAAGTGAATGGGTAAAAAGGCCATGGACCATTATTCTGAATTCTTAAAATGATTAGATTGCAGATAAAATGGTGTAGCCATGTTAGTCAGTAGCAAATACTAAAATGATGAGTGCTGTATCTTTCTGCTGTCAAGTTTCTTTAGTACATCACCTAAGCTGAAGAGAGAATCCAGAATCCAGAACCGAATCAGAAGTTTTGAAAATACACTGATCCGGCAACATTTTTAGAATTTCATAGTTAGGACTTTTGAAAAATCAAAGTTGAAAATCAAACTGCGTAAAAAGTCAAATATCGTATTGAAAAATTGGCTTTAACGGGATATGAATCTGATATTGGATTGTTGGAATTTCAATAAGTTCCATGGAAGAACTAGCAGAGAAATTTGCTAGTTAAGAACAATAAGGGTATTAAAGATTCCCCATACTTTAAGCTAACAAAACCAAAAATGTTTTAAATCATGCAGCATTTAATATTTTCATACCACCTGTTACACACATTATAAGAGGTGTATTGAGAAATGTTTCTAGACTAACACTCTAACACAACAAAACTCCTGAAACTAATTCTTGTAACATTGTCCAGCCCCAAAAAAACCCTAGTCAGATGCTTCTGAGTTAAAGCACAAGAGTAGGATTAGCAATGTCACTTCTGGTTCTGAACTTTGACAAGTAGCAAATACCTGTGCTAAAATGCAGTGCTAAAGTTGTGCAAACCCCGGCGCCGGATGTCTTTTGCATAACCCGCGATAACCGATAGGGAAGTATGGGAATCCATTTTAGCTATAAGTCACCTATAACCAATATGCATTTAATAATAAACAAGCCAACACATTCCATTTGGTAAGAATAAAGCCACAGTTCTATTGACTCAACAATACAGATGTCCGAACTTCGCAAAATCCGGTCCGCCTCGAGGATCCGCAATTTCGGGAAAATTCGAAAATCCGCAAGCGGACCCATTAAATGAAAAAATCCTCGAAATACGAGAAATCCTCGTAATTTCGAAAATTTTCGAAATAGTAAAATCCTCGTAATTTTTCGAAAATACGTATTTCCCGCATTTTCGAAAATACGTATTTTAATGCATTTTCAAAAACGCTGTTGGAAAAAATTGGGAAGGCGAACAACCGAAAATTCACGATCTGCCCTTTGCGAACGAGGTAAATCCGTGCGGATTCGGGTTCGGATCCGCGAAATGGGCCATCACTACTCAACATCAGATAGAAAAATAAAACATGGCTACATGTCATCTCATCAGAAACTCTCTATTTTCCTATTTAAGGAATTATTTTGCCTAACTACACTGTATATGCTGTAAAGACATCTGGAAAGGAATAATGAAGAAGCACAAGTGTAAAAGATCAATGTGGATAAATCTTTCCATTTTTTCTGCACCCTTTATTGGAACTTCTGCATTTGTCCTAGCTCCATTGACTTTTGGATACATGAGTGTATGGCATAGTCATAAACAAAAATATCACGTTATTTATCCCAATAACCAAGGCCAGAACCCCTTATGCAGATTAGTTGTGCTTTCATTTGTAGAGCTTTGTGTTTGATAAGTTTTCCTCACATGCTTTTATTGTTTGTAAAAGTATAGTTTTGCTCTGTAACAAATATAAATGCATAGTAAGGTTTTTGAGAGAAAATGACTGTGTGCCTCAAAGGACTTTAAAGGTAATGTATTAATCATCTGCCAGTATATTTAATAAATGATGTCAAAACTGTCTGACCAAGGAATATCTCATTTCAGCTATGCTTCTCAGGATTAATAGGTACATTACTTGCAGTACCTATGGTTCCTAAAATTCTTTGGATCATTTTCAATTACCTTTTATTATCCTTCAAACCTCCATATGTCTATTTTATATTTCATTAAATGTATATTTTATACTAAAATCATTATGAGACAGCTAGAGGTTAATCTCATACATAGAAAATAGTATATTATATATACAAGAACCGCATCTTTTATTTGTGGGGGAAGGGGAAGCTGAAGGCTTTTCAGGAATTAATGAGGTGTGTGCATTTTCGCAAATAAATGAATAAAGTATTATTTGGATTTAATTCATGTATCCATCAAAAATGTATGTGAAAAATCTATTACTGAATAGTCTAAATCCTTTGTAGTGCCTCTTAATTGTTTAGGAACAAAACATACAGCTTTAAGGTCTAGAGCTCAGTTTCGATTTTAGAAAAACATGTTATCTACAATCAAGATTTTAATAGATAGATTAATTATCTGAAGAGGGCATATAAGGCCAAAGGCTGAGAGCCTTTTATTGACTTAAAAACCATACACAGACTTTTTACCACTATACAGCACTTACTTTGTATACTCAAACACTCGTCTTTTAAAAGAAAATGCACTCTTTTCTGGCAACTTTAATCCCATTATCTCTATTTAGGTTTTGAACAAAATATACTGGCGTAATTTAAAAATTGCGATACCGTGCCATTATAGTGGTTGTAAAGTTTCAGTATTTATTACAATAGGTCATAAAATACCAACTACAGTACAAAATACAGGAACCATGTGGTATCATTCAAGTTGCCCCATCATGGATTTTAGTTAACCCCATTTGAATATTATGATGCAGTCATGAACTACAAATAGCAGAGTTGGTGAAGGGGGATGCCACGGGTGCCCCATCTTCTTATTTTTCCTATGACAGATATAGCCTCCTCCTAGAAAACCCCTGTGGATGAAGCATGGATAGAGGCCCTTCATAGTTTTGCAAGGGGCACGTGATTCCAGTTACGTCACTGGGTGTTTTTTATATGGCGTTGTTAAAAATCCATTCCCGTTGGTAAGAACCTAGGTGATGATGAAGATATTAAAAAATATTCCCCTTAATGGGGTATACACTATAATATAGCCAAACATTGCTGATGCTGTCTTATTATAATTCAAATAAATATTAGTAAGGGGTCAAACAATGTCCTTAATATTTCTGGTTTATAAGACTAACATGACAATGCAATTCTGTTAAGAAATTACATGTAAACTGTGCTAAATACATTTTCAATTAATCACACAGCAATGCCACCAACCTAAATATTTTCATCTTCTCTAACCCTTCCTTTTCCTTCTTTAAACTTTGAAGTTTCACTTATGGTAGGGGGCAGGGCATAGACAGGCAGTAACGAACTGTCAATCTCCACTCCTTTGCATATTCCAGCCCCCCATCCCTGGATATTTCTCATGGCACTGAATGACTATTAATAGATTAAGATCAAAAAAGTAAAAAAGCATTATATAATGCTCTGTGCTCTTACACTTTCCTTCTTCAGTTAGTTGCTGTCTATGTGGTCTATTTTCTGGTGCAACGTCTCAGTCTAGTGCTGCGCCTGAAAAAAAGCTATTGCCAAATCTTGCCCACAACTACAGCTGAAATAAAATCTTATTTCAACCCTAATGACAGCTATTAGAGAGATTCAATTTCCATAGCAAGGCAGTATCCTTTCACTATAACACAATCCACAGGGGTGAATGCTCTGGTTGTAGATCTCGCTCACAGTTTTCAGATTCTGGAGGGCCTGAGCACAAGAAAAAGAGGGAGTGCATGCTTACTGGAGGGGCTGAAATCAAGTTCCTGGCAGCTCAAAAATACAGAAAATCATAAGGGATGTTAAAGGGTTATATTACAATGAGGAAAAATGGAGGGGGCATGTATTGTTTCGCTCCAAGAAAGAGCACTCTTTTACAACTACAATTGTGTTGTGTTAAGACCACTTTACATGCCACACTCCACTTTTCCTTATTGATATAATACCTAGGCAGGGCAAGCACATGACTAGAGGCAGCCATTTTACAGCCTGAATGTGTGATCTGAATTTTGAATGTTGTTATATATTTACAAGAAAAACATTTGAAGTAAGAAGGTGCTGCTGCACCGCATAAACAGCCATTACTGTTGAATGGCTGTTTATGCTGTGCAGCAGCATCTTCTTAGTTGAGCTGACAGGAGAAGCTGTCCGTCATGTAGCCAAAAGGCAAGTACCAGTTAGGACCCAGTTAAAGAAAGCAACCTTGACATGATGACTGGGCTTAAAATATTGGCCAACTTATCGAACTAATTGCTTTTTATTTATCCAGGGATTAGCAGAACTGTTTGTATAGCAACCTTATATTATATATATTCATATATATAATAACCATATAAAACATATGATAACCTAGTAATATATTAAGCAAATAATGTAGTGGCTGGATAGTGTACTGGTTAAAGCCACTGCCTTTGATATGGGAGACTATGGTTCGAATCCTACCTAGGGGCAGTTTATACAAATGTTTGGATTATTATAATACCCTTATTCATTTGTTCATTCGTTCGTTCGATATTCCTCGAATGTATCGTCAATTGCCTGCCTGACTTCAGGGAGTGTTTTAACAAGTTTGCTGACAGCAGTGACATGTTCCCCAGACCATTCCCAGGTTGCCACGGCCATTTACAGTAAGTTACACTGTTAGTTTAGCTGTAAATCACTCAGATCTTTCGAACTATTACTCCCCCTTAGACTTGAATGGGTCCAATTCGAACTTTCAAACTTTCTCTGAAGTTCGAAAGTTCGAAAACGGACCAAACTTTATAGTAGTCAGCCATCTCTAAGGAGATGGCTCGGAAGTAGCATGTATGGAACAGGCCTTTCCCTTGAGCACCCAGGGGACGCCTCTCCCAAAGGAGGCAGAATTGGGGGCTAGAAGGAAGGCAGGTGGTGTGTAGGGGGTAGGGGGACTCATAGATAGATAGCTTAGATAGGGTAATCTGTCGGACCCTACATGTGAACAGTGTGTTGCCTACCTGGAGCGAGGTGTTGTGACTGTGGTCGATCATGTAGACAGATTATTGGGTGGGCTGGGAGTGACCCGCCGGTTTGGGTTCACATTGGTGCCAATGACAAGTTAGAGGGTGGGGTAGGTCCTTAAAAATGTTTTCCGAGCTTAGGGACCAAGTTAAAAGTAAGGATCTCAAGGTAGTGATTTCAAAAATACTACTGCAGCACGTGCTACCTAGGAGGGGGCAACGGAGCTTAGGAGTATAAATGCGTGGCTAAGAGGGTGGTGTAAGTAGATGGGGTTTGGGTTTTTAGAGAAACTGGGCTGACTTTTCTGTTGGCTACAGGCTCTTTAGTAGAGACTGATTGCACCTCAATGATGATGGTGCAGTTGTTTTGGGGGAGAAGATGGCTGGGAGGTTGGAGGAGATTTTAAACTAGTATTGGGGGGTATGTTGAGCTACACAGGGGTAGAAAGAGAATTTAGGGATCAGGGGGCTAATGACACAATGGAGGAGGAGGTGGGGGAGGGGAAGCATAGATATAAGGAGGCATGTACGTCCAAGTATGGAGGTAAATCATTTGAAATCTAAATGTATGTTTACAAATGCAAGAAGTCTGGCTGGAAAAACTGGGGAACTAAAAATAATAGCTTAAAGGAAAGGTATAATGTGATCGGTATAGCAGAAACATGGATAATGATTCACACGAACTGGACAGTAAAATTGAAGGATGCTCCTTATTTAGACATGACAGAGTTAATAAGAAAGGAGGGGAAGTATGTGCATATGTTCAACAGAAATTAAAAGCCAAATCTAAAAGATGGAATAGATGGGGGTATAAACGATCGGCACAAAAATATGGGTAGAGCTGTGTGTACAGGAAGCAAGAAGGTGGGTAATTAATTTTTGGTGTACGTTATAAGCTGCCAAATGCCGGGGAGAAGGTGGAAATGAATCTCCATATGCAGTTGGCGAAGGCTGCTGGTATGGGGCATGTTTGGTATGGGGCAATTTAACTACCCTGACATAGATTAGAGTAAGGGAACTGCCAGCACCTCAAAAGGTATAAAGTTCTTAAATTTCCTATATGATCATTTCTTTCACAGATGGGTTCCTACTAGACAGAATGCGTTGCTGGATCTGGTGATATCTAATAACCCTGAGCTCATTTTGGAAATTAAGGTAATGGGAAGCCAATCAGATGTTCACTTTCAAATGTTAATAAGATCTGATTGGTTGGGGCAAAATTAGCACCATTTTAAACGTTAAGAACTTTATTGAATACCCTGTAAATTGCACTGGTGTAACAAAAACTTCCCCTACAACTGTCAGCTCAATCTAGTAGCTGGATAGGGTACTGGCCAGGCCAAAGGCACTGCCCCTGACATGGAGACAGGGTCGAATCCTGGCATGGGCAGTAAAAAAAAAAAAAAATACCCATGTCAGGGGCGGTGCCTTTGGCCAGTACACAATCCAGCTACTACAGATTGTAGTGAAAGTTTATTATTTTTGACATCTCAGCAACTCTTTAGTCAAATCCTCCAGATTGTGGAGGGAGGTGGAGCAGGGGTGTGTCTTGCCTCCAGCTCATTCCGGATTGGTTAATTAGAGAATCATTCTGAAAGGGCAGGTCACCAGTTACATATATTTAAGGCGCCCAGAACCAAGGCCCCTTTACCTATGACAAGTCCTGCTTGTAAGGATGAAACGCGTCAGGGGGTTTCTTTGTGTGTAATTTTAATTTTAACTTTTAACTTGTATGGACCTAGCAATAGCTGATTTAGGTGTCGGACCCTTCTTACCATGTTTATAGGAAGAGGGGCGTAATCCAGACACCTGGACTATTTTTAAACATCTGAAACTGCTGCATGCCTGAGCTTATTATTTGGTCCCATACAACCAGTTTTTATTCAGATTGGGGGTACTTGTCCTGTATTTCAGGATATCCAGATAACTGGATATTGAATGGGTAGTAAGGACTTACAGTTATTTACTAAAAATTAAGCAATATAACATCCCCTGTAAATATCCAAAGGAATGATTACATAATAGCTTTCAACTTTTTTTTTAAATTTCAACAGATTGTGGCTCTATACGAAGAATATCTTGGCATAAAATAGAAAATGGGAATATTGTTGATAAGATGTATGAGGTAAAAACAAATGTATGCAGCAGACAGTTATTGTATTAGAAGGAATACTTGGCCGATGTGAAGCACTCTAGTTTGAGGGTTATTTTATTTATTTTAATTTATATAGTTGTTCATTCATCTAGGTAATGGTTATATCTGTGGTATTCAGTTTCATAAACAAAATTTAGTTTCATAACTTATTTTTTAAATATTTTAAAGAAGTCATTTGGTCATTTTTGTGCACTACATCCATGGGAATACGGTGCAGAGGTGACCTGATGCAGTCACATGCAGACAGCAGACTCCCACCCTATAGAAACCTATGAAGCATGCTCCAGGGTGGGTGTCAGTAAGGGCTTTGCCCAGAAATACAAACTACTCAATCCATGCACAAGTATTTGATGCAGAATTTCTGTTGTTTGCATACTGTATGGCATTAAGGTGTAAAAAAATTATAGTGAAAACAGATCATAAATTGTAAAGCCAGATAGCCTCTGACTTTGACTTTACTTCATCCGACTGTTTACACAAAAATTAAATTAATAATCAGCAAAAACAGCTTCATACATATTCATCTAAACACATACACCACTGTCTGCATCTTTAGAATCTGGGTTAAAGTTGCCGCAAGCAACCTTCTAGAAAGTCTACATAAAGCAATATATAAATGTTAAGGAACACTAATTCTTGCCACTGCCAACATTTGCAAAATTGGGAGATTATCTCTTAGATGTGAAATTCTGCATGGTCTTTTTATTCCTTAATTACATATTGAAGTAAGTATAAAATATTCAAATAAAATACCTAGATATGTATTAAACACATACCTGCTATGTTTTAGAGAATGGTGATTATCCTCGTGAAGATACTCCTGAAATTTAAGAAATATTTAAAGATATTCTCTATTAGTGGCATGACTAGCAACCTAATAGGAGAAGGCTATCAGAATGACTTTATGTCCCTTTAAAATCACTAAACATGAGTAGCGAAGTGTTTCAAAGTATAATAGCAGCAGTCTAATTTCAATGGGAGATAACTTTCTCATTGTAAGAGGTGTATTACAAAGGTCATCACTGAATAAATAGCAAGTAGAAATAAGATATTTAATGGAAGTGCAAAATCTGCAGACCGCAAATAGAAATAATACAAATGAGGGTTATTCTTTGCAGAAAGAGGGTGTTGAATATCATTTTAACCATCTAAACAATTTCTGTTATTGCTTAATATTAAGTCTCTAAAGTGGAATCCAGTATTTTTATATAAGGTTTTATCTTCCCAATAAAAATGCACTTGGTTTAATAAGACTGCTCATCTAGAAAATAAGAAAACTTAAAAAAAAAACTGTGTCTTTCAAAGACACTGAATTACAGTGAACTCTTGATGGAACTCTAGTAGTCTAAATGTAATGCACTGTTAAACACAAGAACACTTTTCATTCATTATACATGACACAGACATTGTTTGATCATAACAAAAAACAGACACACTGTGTGTTTCTGTAAATGAGGATATGAAGCATTTTTATAAAGGAATATATTCCGTGGCATATTAAAATGTAAAATGTAATACATGGAATAAAAGGTTAACCCATTCATGGGAGGCCTTTCACTGATATCACTAGTTATTTCCATTTAGTTCGACTGATATCATGTGCTATATGTTTTGCCTGTGCAGTGTATTACTTCGAAATATACACTTTTCCAAATGGTGTATAATAAAACCATTTTAATCATATTATTACTATATATTGTTGTTATTGCTTTATTTGAACAAATTAACTAAATATGATCTGGCATGTTGTTCTTATGCAGTTGTAGTGACTGCATTAGCTGTATAATGTATTTTCAATGCAAAGATGCATTCATTCCCCAAACAATTGCATTCAAATGGGATCTGACAAAAATGCCCTGTGCCACATAAGATGCTGACTCTAAAGCTGGGGATCAGCTATGTATGCGACACTGAGAGGAAGTGACATTGTCCCTTTCACTCTGGTCATTATAAAGCCATACATGCACAAAGAACATAATTGTAACTGAAATACAAACCAGCAAAATGTACTTGGTTCTACCAGACCCATAACTGAAGAAGATGACAACTTCTGGCCTCAGTGCCGTGTGCCCCACCGGTATTCTAAATGAGAAAAGCATTTTGTCCATTTAAAACTTCAATTTGATTTTTCATTATTTAAACCAAACAGTACAATCCCATTTCTTGCCAAAGGATAAAGTTTTTAATCACATATTACAAGTATGGCCCATTGTCATTTCTTCTGTCTCATGGATCTTTTATGTACATTGTACATCATCAATATTCAAGCAAAACAAGTGACAATGGATTTGTTTTTAGCATTCATAAGAGTTTTCTTTCTGCAGTCTGCCAACTTGCTATGTGTTTGTGTTATGGATGTGGAAGGCACATGACACTGTATATAATCATATGAATGCATTAAAAAAAAAAAACATAGGTATTAAAATAGAAAATTTTATGTGAATGAAGATATGTTCTTCTGGTTATTACAGCATTATCAGGAGAGTTTTTTGGGGGGGGGGTTGGTGTCCAATTGTGTGCAAAAATACAACAAATAAAAGGTACTTGACGGTCTAGATGTGACCTGTGATTCTGCAATGCCAAGTGAGGTGCAGAGATCTACTGATTGCAGGAATATAAAAGCTATCTACAATCATTATTTACTATGTAAATCTAAAACATACTGGGTTCAAGAAATATTGCTGTTCATCACGTTTATTTGACTGACCGCACCCCCTCAATGCTGTAATACTTTTGCAGCAGTTCTAGTATTGTGGGATTGCGGTCAGGTAGATGAAGCAGGAGGGTTACATCCAGAATACAGTAGGTGTTAACTCTCACACTACAAGGTAGAGCAACAATTAAATTTAACCTTACTGCATAGGGTGAGCTGGCTGTGCTGTGCTACTTCCAAAAACAATTGAGTGGGGAAGGACTCATTAAATGGTTGTAATACAATATTACTGAGAATTTTTTACTCTTTGACTTTTTAAATACTGTAACAATAATTCAAACCATTAGAATAAAAAAGTAATTTGCATTTGACATTTTTGACATATTTCTAATATTTGTAATATTTATTATTTGTTATTATCATTAGACATGGTGATGGCAGGTTCATTGGATAGTTTTAAAATTTAGAAACGTTGCATTTTACTGGTATTGATACATAAAGTAGATCCAGGGAT
The DNA here is from genome assembly GCA_019447015.1 of Hymenochirus boettgeri. Lineage (NCBI taxonomy): Eukaryota > Metazoa > Chordata > Amphibia > Anura > Pipidae > Hymenochirus > Hymenochirus boettgeri. The sequence continues at coordinate 192,752,631 of CM033474.1, read as the reverse complement.
ATTTCCGATTGCCACTTGGAGTAAGGAAGGATTTTTTTTCCCTTCATATTCTGGTGGTTTTTTTTCCATTAAAAAAAACGTGCCTGTTGATCCGCTTTTTTCATTTTTTTTTTCATTTCATTTTACATTTTGTGCAAAAAAAATCCTGCGATTTTGTTTCCATTTTTATGCGCGCACGTTTTACATGCGTTTTTAGGTGCTCTAATGTGCCTTGCTGTGGGTTTGGTGTTTAGGCGTGTTTGGAGAGAGAGATTATGTGTTTTTGTGGAGTAGGTAATTGCGTTGGGATTGAATTTTTGAAAAATGGATATTCCTTAGAGATCTTGCTTGGTGCTTATAGGATTAATCGTAGAGCGGCATACAAAAAAGAACAGGAGGTTCTGGGTCATCCTTTGCTACAGAAGATGGGCAGAAGGGACAGTTTTGGACCTTGTATGCTGACCTGCATCCGCATCCTGACAAGTTCATGTAATACACCAGGATGTCCATCCAGAGGTAAGATTTTTTAAATTTAGTTTCAACACTCATCACTTGGTTTTTGGATACATGTGAGTTAACAAAATGTTACAAATAGTTTTTCTGTTCCTTTTCTGTTTGACATTCTTCTGGCCATTTTGAGTGATGACCTTGAAAGGAAAGATACAACCTTCAGGAGGAGTGTTTCACCTACTGAAAGACTTATGACTACCCTCAGGTAAAAAAAAATGTTGGAAATAGTTTTTCAGATGTGTAGTGTGTTGCACTGGGGTGTGAAATATGTTTGTTTGCACTGGTGTGTGTAGTGTGTTGTTTGCACTGGGAGTGTGAAATGTGTTTCTTTGCACTGGAGTGTGTAGGGTGTTTGCACTGGAGTGTGTAATGTGTTGGTTTGCACTGGAGTGTGTAGTGTATGTTTTTAAAATAATTAATCCCTTTTTTAGTAATGTAAATGTATGTTTACTTCAATAGACTTCTTGCAAGTGCCACTCCATGAGGTCCCTTCACCTGGAGTTCGGATGGGGAGGTTTACAATACAGATGATTATTCACCTGACCTGCAAGATTATTTGGGAGAAACTCCAGCCAGAGTTTCTTCCCTTCCCTAACCAGGGGAAATGGGAAGATATCAGTCAACATACTGGCAGAAGCACCATTTTCCCAACTGTAGGGGGCGATAGATGAGGAAGCATATTCGTCTTGTCATGCCTCCACTACTGGGAGTAGGTACTTTAATTATAAAAAGTATTTCTCCCTTGTTCTGCTGACTGTGGTAGATGCCGATTACCGCTTTAATTACATTGATGTTGGAGCATATGGAAGTTGTGTGACTCTGCCATCCTCCAGCACAGCAGATTTGGTGCCAAGCCCCGTAAGGGTAGGTGAACCTCCCCCATCCCAAACCACGGCCTGGTACAAACTCCCCATCATACCCATTTGCCTTTGTGGCTGATGAGGCATTTACTCTCCGAACATCTTCTGAGGCCTTTTTTAAAGTATTGAATGATGTGAGGAGAGTCTTTAATTTCGGCTTAGCAGGGCCAGAAGATGGTGGAGTGCACATTTGGCATAGCCAACAAATGGAGGATTTTGCACACTGCCATCTGCATGATAAAGAAGAATGCTGTGGCTGTTGTGAAAGCAGCATGCATACTGCACAATTTTGTCCGGGACAAGGAAGGATTGATTTTACCCCTCCAAACAGAATCCTTTCCTGTTACACCATCTAATGTGCACGAGGAGGAGTATCTGGAATTACTTTAAGAGACAAATGGCACAATATTTCTTGACCCCTGGGTTCTGTCCATTGGCAAAGTCAGCAGATTTAATGTGTGTGTTTATTTTTGTGCCTATATAATAAAATATTGTTATAAATTTTTTAACTATTGGTGTTTTTCTTTTCAAACATCCCTTGTATACAGCTTACATAAAGAGCAATCTCCAAAACTCCTAATTTCCTATGTCTATATGTAAATAGTGTGTGCAAGATATATTTATACAATCCAAGTTGGCAACAAAATGGTGAATTATAAAGTGTTTACAGCAAATGCAAAAATTCCTTACAAATCTTCGATAAATTAAAAATTATACTTCAATAAGAAACACGCTGTATTTAATAACCAAGGATACTTGTTTTAAAAACATATTTTAGTAATAAATGAGGAGTAGCATTAACAAACATTGTCATTTGTAGTTTCAAGTAATACTTTTATTGGTTTTCATAGAAAATATACAACCAAAGTTACAAGCACATAATAAAAAGATTTAGCAAGCAGGTACTATTGAGCTTAAATGACTTGATATACATTGCCCAAAATGGCTGCATACATGAGGTTAGGTGCACCAAAGGGCTGCATACATGAGGTAAAGTGGCAAAATGGCTGCAATATAAGGTAAAGTGCACCAAATGGCTGCATACTGGTGTAAAGTGGCCACAAAACGGCTGCAATATAAGGTAAAGTGCCACAAAGGGCTGCATACATGAGTAAAGTGGCCAAAATGGCTGCAATATAGTTAAAGTGCTCCAAAGGGCTGCATACATGAGTAAAGTGGCCAAAATGGCTGCATATATAAGGTAAAGTGCACCAAATGGCTGCATGCATGAGGTAAAGTGGCCAAAATGGCTGCAAATACAAGGTAAAGTTGCACCTTTAAGTGCTAAACTTTATGTACCTAAATGTTAGCAAAGAGATGTATTTGTGGCTTACAATTCCGTACAGTTGATGTTACAGTGTATGAACCAGACAAAACATTTTGGCGTCCTGAAGTCGTGTGTTGAGAAATGTGTAGTAATGAATTAAAAATGTTCACATATGCCCAAATAAAAGACAACATCTAATTGCACAAATTACTGTTTAAATCAAAATGACTTAATTGTTTGGTCTTCTGTTTTTCACAAATGGAGACTTCAAATCCTGAGAGTTGCTGACTTTTGCTTTCCTGCTTAGTCGGTGTCACTTTTCCAAATGTCTTCTTAAAGTCAGAAGTAATTTCTTCTAATTTCCAGAGAATTCTAACTAAAAAAAACTAGAGATGTCCGAACTTCACAACATCCGCTCCGCTCAGGTCCGCGAATTTTGAAAAAATTTGAAATTCGAAAATCCGCGAGCGGACCCGTGAAAATTAAAATACCCTTGAAATAACGAGATATCGTATTCGATTCGATTCAGTTTTACGAAAATTTGATTTCGAAATTACGAGTTTTCATGTATTTTCGAAAATATGTATTTTTGAAAATACAAGTAATCTTCGTATTTCGAATATTTTCGAAAATACATATGTAAGGAATTAAGAGAAATCCTTGTATTTCGAAAAATACATTGTTTTCCCAGAAAAATATGCGAATCGGAAGTTCGGAAGGCGGAAAATCGGAAAAATCCGCCGTTCGCGAACGGGATAAATCTGCGGCGGATCCGGTTCGGATCTGCGAACCAGCCATCCCTACTAAAAACAAAAACCACACAAAATGTTAACTAATCATTGAAGACACATAAATCCATTTCAATCCAATTGAGATTACACTTACATCTAAATTTGCCATGTGTCCACATAAATATGACTTTAAAAACATGTGAAGGTCACACACTAACACACATTCCGTATACTTACCCACTTTCAAAGATGCAGCTTATTAATCTTTAATGCTGTAGCACCTTAATTGTGCTTGCTGTGACTGTTGTGCTTTGACTGTCATCGACAGCAGAGTGGCAAGGGACCAGGTCTTGTAAGTAAGCTGCCTCTTTGAAGAGCAGGTAAAATTAAGGGGGGGTTAGGTATTCCTACACCTGTATGTACATTATAATTAGGGGTGTACATGCCCATTGTGGCTCCATGTGTATGAAACTTGTGAACTCGGTATATTAATGATATCTCCATAATCAGTGTAGGTCCACTACAAAGATACATATATTGTTTGCTTTGTATCTGTTGTATTCAATTAGATCAACTGGACTTGAAGTTTAGTTCTTGAAGACGTTTCGCTAGTCATCCGACTGGCTTTCTCAATTCAGAATGATTGTACAAGAATCTGTGGCAATTATGTACCCTGGAAAATCCCAATTAGCATATCACCGCCAAGTGTGAAGGGTCCGTGATGATTACGATAGTGGCTAAGAGGTGTTATAGGAACGCCCAGAGTAAGGTGTCAAAACAGCATTGTACATAGCAGACAGATGGTGTCGAACCCCCCCGCCCTTAACACCTGGCTGTGATATGCTAATTGGGATTTTCCAGGGTACATAATTGCCACAGACTCTTGTACAAGTCATTCAGAATTGAGAAAGCCAGTCGGATGACTAGCGAAACGTCTTCAAGAACTAGATTGTCTCCTGACCTTGCTTAGATTAGTATTGAGCTAATCACTTACCCACGCGTACTGGTTTTTACAAGGAGGAAAGAGGCCTGCCATCGATGCTTAGCATTCAAGATTGTAGAACCCCAACATGACACTTAATTGGAGTTTTTCTTGTTTGTTCTAATGTTTTGGTCAGATCAGTAGCACTTCTACTATATGTTATAAATATGTTGCCATGGAGGTGCTCCCACAGTCCCCCCCCCCTTTTGTTTAAAGAATGGGAGCAATAATTATCTTAAATATATGTTGTAATACATCTAAAATAGGTGCTAAATTATCATTTGGATTGGGGGTATGTAACTGATCAGTTTATTTGTTTTTACGGGTGGACATGCCCTTTAAGAGTAAAGGCTGTAGGAAATAAAAGCTGTATTAGTCTTCATTAATTTAACCCTCATCTGACAGATTCAGTGCTATAATGTTATACTCTCTGTAATCAGATTCTCAACAATTTTGTGTTTGCTCTGATCTAAAGAATTTTACAAGATTTAAGTTTTGATTATAAATATGATCTTTACTAAAGCGATTCCTTTATTAACATGTGATCTTTATAAATGTGATTCGATTCCGCTATAAACGATTCCTTTAATCAACCAGTGTGCATGCTTTCTAATGTGTTCAAACAAATACTCGTTCTACTCAATGTCCGTCACATTTGGTTGATCTATAAAAAATAATTTTTATTAAGAAATTGATTGGACCAAAGAGAAATCGACTCATGTATGCGGGGCTAATGGCTGGCTAATAAGTTAATCGAAATGTAAATGATCTAACACTTATTGACCCATGGCTAGCTAGTACCCTAATGGACTGGAAAGGGATGTAAGATTGATTATTCCTACCTCCCAAAATTGTTTCATTAAGGAGATACAGAACATCAGTTATCATCTGCCAGGTTATGGCCCTGGGCCTTTCTAATTGTTAAAGTGACAAAGCAACAGGAAGACTGGCAGAAGCAGTTATTTTGTGCTGCTGTATTTGGGAAGGACAATCCTAATCCTCCCCCAGGTACTTTTCATTTTAAACTTTTTAAAAAAATATATGTGCACTTTCGTTCTTTTTTAAGTTGAATTTGTATGTAAGTTGGACAGGTACATATAACTGTTAACAGCTATTCTGGTACAGCGCATGGTGGGTAAAAGGGAGGGTAGAGGACCATTAAACATTGGCGGAAGCCAAAAACAGGGTAGACCACCTGGCTGTACTTTCCGCAGACCCCCATGCTGTACGATTTGCCTTATGCTCCATTTGCTCAATTTGTAAGTAGGGTTGTATGTATAACGATGTTTGTAGCCCGGGAACTGTCGTATTGTTTGTTTACCTTAACCTTGTATTTTACCTTAATTTCCACTTCTAAATATCTATCGAGCGCGATATATCCTTAATATCACTATCTATCATCTATCTATCTCTCTGTCTGTCTTCTTGTTGTCGCTGTCTCTGTCTGTCTATTTTAAAACATATACATCCATTCATCTATAAGTGAATGGGTAAAAAGGCCAGGGACCATTATTCTGAATTCTAAAATGATTAGATTGCAGATAAAATGGTGTAGCCATGTTAGTCAGTAGCAAATACTAAAATGATGAGTGCTGTATCTTTCTGCTGTCAAGTTTCTTTAGTACATCACCTAAGCTGAGAGAGAATCCAGAATCCAGAACCGAATCAGAAGTTTTGAAAATACACTGATCCGGCAACATTTTTAGAATTTCATAGTTAGGACTTTTGAAAAATCAAAGTTGAAAATCAAACTGCGTAAAAAGTCAAATATCGTATTGAAAAAATTGGCTTTAAGGGATATGAATCTGATTATTGGATTGTTGGAATTTCAATAAGTTCCATGGAGAACTAGGCAGAGAAATTTGCTAGTTAAGAACAATAAGGGTATTAAAGATTCCCCATACTTAAGCTAACAAAACCAAAAATGTTTTAAATCATGCAGCATTTAATATTTTCATACCACCTGTTACACACATTATAAGAGGTGTATTGAGAAATGTTTCTAGACTAACAACTCTAACACTAACAAAACTCCTGAACTAATTCTTGTAACATTAAGTGACCAGCCCCCAAAAAAACCCTAGTCAGATGCTTCTGAGTTAAAGCACAAGAGTAGATTAGCAATGTCTACTTCTGGTTCTGATACTTTGACAAGTAGCAAATACCTGTGCTAAAATGCAGTGCAAAGTTGTGCAAACCCCGGCGCCGGATGTCTTTTGCATAACCCGCGATAACCGATAGGGAAGTATGGGAATCCATTTAGCTATAAGTCACCTATAACCAATATGCATTTAATATAAACAAGCCAAACATTCCATTTGGTAAGAATAAAGCCACAGTTCTATTGACTCAACAATACAGATGTCCGAACTTCGCAAAATCCGGTCCGTCGAGGATCCGCAATTTCGGGAAAATTCGGAAAATCCGCAAGCGGACCCATTAAATGAAAAAATCCTCGAAAATACGAGAAATCCTCGTAATTTCGAAAATTTTCGAAAATAGTAAAATCCTCGTAATTTTTCGAAAATACGTATTCCCGCATTTTCGAAAATACGTATTTTAATGCATTTTCAAAAACGCTGTTGGAAAAAATTGGGAAGGCGAACAACCGAAAATTCACGATCTGCCCTTTGCGAACGAGGGTAAATCCGTGCGGATTCGGGTTCGGATCCGCGAAATGGGCCATCACTACTCAACAATCAGATAGAAAAATAAAAACATGCTACATGTCATCTCCATCAGAAACTCTCTATTTTCCTATTAAGGAATTATTTTGCCTAACTACACTGTATATGCTGTAAAGACATCTGGAAAGAGAATAATGAAGAAGCACAAGTGTAAAAGATCAATGTGGATAAATCTTTCCATTTTTTCTGCACCCTTTATTGGAACTTCTGCATTTGTCCTAGCTCCATTGACTTTTGGATACATGAGTGTATGGCATAGTCATAAACAAAAATACACGTCTATTTATCCCAATAACAAGGCCAGAACCCCTTATGCAGATTAGTTGTGCTTCATTTGTAGAGCTTTGTGTTTGATAAGTTTTCCTCACAATGCTTTTATTGTTTGTAAAAGTATAGTTTTGCTCTGTACAAATATAAATGCATAGTAAGGTTTTTGAGAAGAAAATGACTGTGTGCCTCAAAGGACTTTAAAGGTAATGTATTAACTCATCTGCCAGTATATTTAATAAATGATGTCAAAACTGTCGACCAGGAATATCTCATTTCAGCTATGCTTCTCAGGATTAATAGGTACATTACTGCAGTACCTATGGTTCCTAAAATTCTTTGGATCATTTTCAATTACCTTTTATTATCCTTCAAACCTCCATATGTCTATTTTATATTTCATTAAATGTATATTTTATACTAAAATCATTAATGAGACAGCTAGAGGTTAATCTCATACATAGAAAATAGTATATTATATATACAAGAACCGCATCTTTATTTTGGGGGAAGGGGAAGCTGAAGGCTTTTCAGGAAGTAATGAGGTGTGTGCATTTTCGCAAATAAATGAATAAAGTATTATTTGGATTTATTCATGTATCCATCAAAAAGTATGTGAAAAATCTATTACTGAATAGTCTAAATCCTTTGTAGTGCCTCTTAATTGTTTAGGAACAAAACATACAGCTTTAAGGTTAGAGCTCAGTTTCGATTTTAGAAAAACATGTTATCTACAATCAAGATTTTAATAGATATGATTAATTATCTGAAGAGGGCATATAGGCCAAAGGCTGAGAGCCTTTTATGACTTAAAATACCATACACAGACTGTTTTACCATCTATACAGCACTTACTTTGTATACTCAAACACTCGTCTTTAAAAGAAAATGCACTCTTTTTGGCAACTGTAAATCCCATTATCTCTATTTAGGTTTTGAACAAAATATACTGGCGTAATTTAAAAATGCGATACCGTGCCATTATAGTGGTTGTAAAGTTTCAGTATTTTACAATAGGTCATAAAATACCAACTACAGTACAAAATACAGGAACCATGTGGTATCATTCAAGTTGCCCCATCATGGATTTTAGTTAACCCATTTGAATATTATGATGCAGTCATGAACTACAAATAGCAGAGTTGGTGAAAGGGGGATGCCACGGGTGCCCCATCTTCTTATTTTTCCTATGACAGATATAGCCTCCTCCTAGAAAACCCCTGTGGATGAAGCATGGATAGAGGCCCTCATAGTTTTGCAAGGGGCACGTGATTCCAGTTACGTCATGGTGTTTTTTATATGGCGTTGTTAAAAATCCATTCCGTTGGTAAGAACCTAGGGATGATGAAGTTTAAAAAATATTCCCCTTAATGGGGTATACACTATAATATAGCCAAACATTGCTGATGCTGTCTTATTATAATTCAAATAAATATTAGTAAGGGGTCAAACAATGTCCTTTAATATTTCTGGTTTATAGACTAACATGACAAATGCAATTCTGTTAAGAAATTACATGGTAAACTGTGGCTAAATACATTTTCAATTAATCACACAGCAATCCCACCAACCTAAATATTTCATCTTCTCTAACCCTTCCTTTTCCTTCTTTAAACTTTGAAGTTTCATTATGGTAGGGGGAGGGGCATAGACAGGCAGTAACGAACTGTCAATCTCCACTCCTTTGCATATTCCAGCCCCCCATCCCTGGATATTTCTCATGGCACTGAATGACTATTAATAGATTAAGATCAAAAAAGTAAAAAAGCATTATATAATGCTCTGTGCTCTTACACTTTTCCTTCTTCAGTTAGTTGCGTCTATGTGGTCTATTTTCTGGTGCAACGTCTCAGTCTAGTGCTGCGCCTGAAAAAAAGCTATTGCCAAATCTGCCCACAACTACAGCTGAAATAAAATCTTATTTCAACCCTAATGACACTATTAGAGAGATTCAATTTCCATAGCAAGGCAGTATCCTTTCACTATAACACAAATCCACAGGTGAGGAATGCTTGGTTGTAGATCTCTGCTCACAGTTTTCAGATCTGGAGGGCCTGAGCACAGAGAAAAAGAGGGAGTGCATGCTTACTGGAGGGGCTGAAATCAAGTTCCTGGCAGCTCAAAAATACAGAAAATCATAAGGGTGTAAAGGGTCTATATTACAATGAGGAAAAATGGAGGGGGCATGTATGTTTCGCTCCAAGAAAGAGCACTCTTTTACACTACAATTGTGTTGTGTTAAGACCACTTTACATGCCACACTCCACTTTTCCTTATTGATATAATACCTAGGCAGGGCAAGCAGCATGACTAGAGGCAGCCATTTTACAGCCTGAATGTGTGATCTGAATTTTGAATGTTGTTATATATTTACAAGAAAAACTTTGAAGTAAGAAGGTGCTGCTGCACACGCATAAACAGCATTACTGTTGAATGGCTTTTTATGCTGTGCAGCAGCATCTTCTTATTGAGCTGACAGGAGAAGCTGTCCGTCATGTAGCCAAAAGGCAGTACCAGTTAGGACCCAGTTAAAGAAAGCAACCTTGACATGATGACTGGGCTTAAAATATTGGCCAACTATCGAACTAATTGCTTTTTATTTATCCAGGGATGCAGAACTGTTTGTATAGCAACCTTATATTATATATATTCATATATATAATAACCATATAAAAAATGATAACCTAGTAATATATTAAGCAAATAATGTAGTGGCTGGATAGTGTATGGTTAAAGCCACTGCCTTTGATATGGGAGACTATGGTTCGAATCCTACCTAGGGGCAGTTTATACAAATGTTTGGATTATTATAATACCCTTATTCATTTGTTCATTCGTTCGTTCGATATTCCTCGAATGTATCGTCAATTGCCTGCCTGATTCAGGGAGTGTTTTAACAAGTTTGCTGACAGCAGTGACATGTTCCCCAGACCATTCCCAGGTTGCCACGGCCATTTACAGTAAGTTACACACTGTTAGTTTAGCTGTAAATCACTCAGATCTTTCGAACTATTACTCCCCCTTAGACTTGAATGGGTCCAATTCGAACTTTCAAACTTTCTCTGAAGTTCGAAAGTTCGAAAACGGACCAAACTTTATAGTAGTCAGCCATCTCTAAGGAGATGGCTCGGAAGTAGCATGTATGGAACAGGCCTTTCCCTTGAGCACCCAGGGGACGCCTCTCCCAAAGGAGGCAGAATTGGGGGCTAGAAGGAGGCAGGTGGTAGTGGTAGGGGGTAGGGGGACTCATAGATAGATAGCTTAGATAGGGTAATTGTCGGACCCTACATGTGAACAGTGTGTTGCCTACCTGGAGCGAGGTGTTGTGACTGTGGTCGATCATGTAGACAGATTATTGGGTGGGGCTGGGAGTGACCCGCCGGTTTGGGTTCACATTGGTGCCAATGACAAGTTAGAGGGGGGGTAGGTCCTTAAAAATGTTTTCCGAGCCTTAGGGACCAAGTTAAAGTAAGGATCTCAAGGTAGTGATTTCAAAAATACTACTGCAGCACGTGCTACCTAGGAGGGGGCAACGGAGCTTAGGAGTATAAATGCGTGGCTAAGAGGGTGGTGTAAGTAGATGGGGTTTGGGTTTTTAGAGAAATGGGCTGACTTTTCTGTTGGCTACAGGCTCTTTAGTAGAGACTGATTGCACCTCAATGATGATGGTGCAGTTGTTTGGGGGAGAAGATGGCTGGGAGGTTGGAGGAGATTTTAAACTAGTATTGGGGGGTATGTGAGCTACACGGGGTAGAAAGAGAATTTAGGGATCAGGGGGCTAATGACACAATGGAGGAGGAGGTGGGGGAGGGGACAGCATAGATAATAAGGAGGCATGTACGTCCAAGTATGGAGGTAAATCATTTGAAATCTAAATGTATGTTTACAAATGCAAGAAGTCTGGCTGGAAAAACTGGGGAACTAAAAATAATAGCTTAAAGGAAAGGTATAATGTGATCGGTATAGCAGAAACATGGATAATGATTCACACGACATGGACAGTAAAATTGAAGGATGCTCCTTATTTAGACATGACAGAGTTAATAAGAAAGGAGGGGAAGTATGTGCATATGTTCAACAGAAATTAAAAGCCAAATCTAAAAGATGGAATAGATGGGGGTATAAACGATCGGCACAAAAATATGGGTAGAGCTGTGTGTACAGGAAGCAAGAAGGTGGGTAAATTAATTTTTGGTGTACGTTATAAGCTGCCAATGCCGGGGAGAAGGTGGAAATGAATCTCCATATGCAGTTGGCGAAGGCTGCTGGTATGGGGCATGTTTGGGTATGGGGCAATTTAACTACCCTGACATAGATTAGAGTAAGGGAACTGCCAGCACCTCAAAAGGTTAAAGTTCTTAATTTCCTATATGATCATTCTTTCACAGATGGGTTCCTACTAGACAGAATGCGTTGCTGGATCTGGTGATATCTAATAACCCTGAGCTCATTTTGGAAATTAAGGTAATGGGAAGCCAATCAGATGTTCACTTTCAAATGTAAATAAGATCTGATTGGTTGGGGCAAAATTAGCACCATTTTAAACGTTAAGAACTTTATTGAATACCCTGTAAATTGCACTGGTGTAACAAAAACTTCCCCTACAACTGTCAGCTCAATCTGAGTAGCTGGATAGTGGTACTGGCCAGGCCAAAGGCACTGCCCCTGACATGGAGACAGGGTCGAATCCTGGCATGGGCAGTAAAAAAAAAAAAACCAGATACCCATGTCAGGGGCGGTGCCTTTGGCCAGTACACAATCCAGCTACTACAGATTGTAGTGAAGTTTATTATTTTTGACATCTCAGCAACTCTTTAGTCAAATCCTCCAGATTGTGGAGGGAGGTGGAGCAGGGGTGTGTCTTGCCTCCAGCTCATTCCGGATTGGTTAATTAGAGAATCATTCTGAAAGGGCAGGTCACCAGTTACATATATTTAAGGCGCCAGAACCAAGGCCCCTTTACCTATGACAAGTCCTGCTTGTAAGGATGAAACGCGTCAGGGGGTTTCTTTTGTGTAATTTTAATTTTAACTTTTAACTTGTATGGACCTAGCAATAGCTGATTTAGGTGTCGGACCCTTCTTACCATGTTTATAGAAGAGGGGCGTAATCCAGACACCTGGACTATTTTTAAACATCTGAAACTGCTGCATGCCTGAGCTTATTATTTGGTCCCATACAACCAGTTTTTATTCAGATTGGGGGGTACTTGTCCTGTATTTCAGGATATCCAGATAACTGGATATTGAATGGGTAGTAAGGACTTACAGTTATTTACTAAAAATTAAGCAATATAACATCCCCTGTAAAATCCAAAGGAATGATTACATAATAGCTTTCAACTTTTTTTTTAAATTTCAACAGATTGTGGCTCTATACGAAGAAATATCTTGGCATAAAATAGAAAATGGGAATATTGTTGATAAGATGTATGAGGTAAAAACAAATGTATGCAGCAGACAGTTATTGTATTAGAAGGAATACTTGGCCGATGTGAAGCACTCAGTTTGAGGGTTATTTTATTTATTTTAATTTTTAGTTGTTCATTCATCTAGGTAATGGTATAATCTGTGGTATTCAGTTCATAAACAAAATTTAGTTTCATAACTTATTTTTTAAATATTTTAAAGCAAGTCATTTGGTCATTTTTGTGCACTACATCCATGGGAATACGGTGCAGAGGTGACCTGATGCAGTCACATGCAGACAGCAGACTCCCACCCTATAGAAACCTATGAAGCATGCTCCGGGTGGGTGTCAGTAAGGGCTTTGCCCAGAAATACAAACTACTCAATCCCATGCACAAGTTTTGATGCAGAATTTCTGTTGTTTGCATACTGTATGGCATTAAGGTGTAAAAAAATTATAGTGAAAACAGATCATAAATTGTAAAGCCAGATAGCCTCTGACTTTGACTTTACTTCATCCGACTGTTTACACAAAAATTAAATTAATAATCAGCAAAAACAGCTTCATACATATTCATCTAAAACATACACCATGTCTGCATCTTTAGAATCTGGGTTAAAGTTGCCGCAAGCAAACCTTCTAGAAAGTCTACATAAAGCAATATATAAATGTTAAGGAACACTAATTCTTGCCACTGCCAACATTTGCAAAATGGGAGATTATCTCTTAGATGTGAAATTCTGCATGGTCTTTTATTCCTTAATTACATATTGAAGTAAGTATAAAATATTCAATAAAATACCTAGATATGTATTAAACACATACCTGCTATGTTTTAGAGAATGGTGATTATCCTCGTGAAGATACTCCTGAAATTTAAGAAACATTAAAGATATTCTCTATTAGTGGCATGACTAGCAACCTAATAGGAGAAGGCTATCAGAATGACTTTATGTCCCTTTAAATCACTAAACATGAGTAGCGAAGTGTTTCAAAAGTATAATAGCAGCAGTCTAATTTCAATGGGAGATAACTTTCTCATTGTAAGAGGTGTATTACAAAGGTCATCATGAATAAATAGCAAGTAGAAATAAGATATTTAATGGAAGTGCAAAATCTGCAGACCGCAAATAGAAATAATACAAATGAGGGTTATTCTTTGCAGAAAGAGGGTGTTGAATATCATTTTAACCATCTAAACAATTTCTGTTATTGCTTAATATTAAGTCTCTAAAGTGGAATCCAGTATTTTTATATAAGGTTTTATCTTCCCAATAAAAATGCACTTGGTTTAATAAGACTGCCTCATCTAGAAAATAAGAAACTTAAAAAAAAAACTGTGTCTTTCAAAGACACTGAATTACAGTGAACTCTTGATGGAACTCTAGTAGTCTAAATGTAATGCACTGTTAAACACAAGAACACTTTTCATTCATTATACATGACACAGACATTGTTTGATCATAACAAAAAACAGACACACTGTTGTTTCTGCTAAATGAGGATATGAAGCATTTTTATAAAGGAATATATTCCGTGGCATATTAAAATGTAAAATGTAATACATGGAATAAAAGGGTTAACCCATTCATGGGAGGCCTTTCAACGATATCACTAGTTATTTCCATTAGTTCGACTGATATCATTGTGCTATATGTTTTGCCTGTGCAGTGTATTACTTCGAAATATACACTTTTCCAAATGGTGTATAATAAAACCATTTTAATCATATTATTACTATATATTGTTGTTATTGCTTTATTTGAACAAATTAACTAAATATGATCTGGCATGTTGTTCTTATGCAGTTGTAGTGACTGCATTAGCTGTATAATGTATTTTCAATGCAAAGATGCATTCATTCCCCAAACAATTGCATTCAAATGGGATCTGACAAAAATGCCCTGTGCCACATAAGATGCTGACTCTAAAGCATGGGGATCAGCTATGTATGCGACACTGAGAGGAAGTGACATTGTCCCTTTCACTCTGGTCATTATAAAGCCCATACATGCACAAAGAACATAATTGTAACTGAAATACAAACCAGCAAATGTACTTGGTTCTACCAGACCCATAACTGAAGAAGATGACAACTTCTGGCCTCAGTGCCGTGTGCCCCAACGGTATTCTAAATGAGAAAAGCATTTGTCCATTTAAAACTTCAATTTGATTTTTCATTATTTAAACCAAACAGTACAATCCCATTTCTTGCCAAAGGATAAAGTTTTTAATCACATATTACAAGTATGGCCCATTGTCATTTCTTCTGTCTCATGGATCTTTTATGTACATTGTACATCATCAATATTCAAGCAAAACAAGTGACAATGGATTTGTTTTTAGCATTCATAAGAGTTTTCTTTCTGCAGTCTGCCAACTTGCTATGTGTTTGTGTTATGGATGTGGAAGGCACATGACACTGTATATAATCATATGAATGCATTAAAAAAAAAAAACATAGGTATTAAAATAGAAAATTTATGTTGAATGAAGATATGTTCTTCTGGTTATTACAGCATTATCAGGAGAGTTTTTTGGGGGGGGGGTTGGTGTCCAATTTGTGCAAAAATACAACAAATAAAAGGTACTTGACGGTTCTAGATGTGACCTGTGATTCTGCAATGCCAAGTGAGGTGCAGAGATCTACTGATTGCAGGAATATAAAAGCTATCTACAATCATTATTTACTATGTAAATCTAAAACATACTGGGTTCAAGAAATATTGCTGTTCATCACGTTTATTTGACTGACCGCACCCCCTCAATGCTGTAATACTTTTGCAGCAGTTCTAGTATTGTGGGATTGCGGTCAGGTAGATGAAGCAGGAGGGTTTACATCCAGAATACAGTAGGTGTTAACTCTCACACTACAAGTAGAGCAACAATTAAATTTAACCTTACTGCATAGGGTGAGCTGGCTGTGCTGTGCTACTTCCAAAAACAATTGAGTGGGGAAGGACTCATTAAATGGTTGTAATACAATATTACTGAGAATTTTTACTCTTTGACTTTTTAAATACTGTAACAATAATTCAAACCATTAGAATAAAAAAGTAATTTGCATTTGACATTTTTGACATATTTCTAATATTTGTAATATTTATTATTGTTATTATCATTAGACATGGTGATGGCAGGTTCATTGGATAGTTTTAAAATTTAGAAACGTTGCATTTTACTGGTATTGATACATAAAGTAGATCCAGGGATATTTCCGATTGCCACTTGGAGTAAGGAAGGATTTTTTTTCCCTTCATATCTGGTGGTTTTTTTTCCATTAAAAAAAACGTGCCTGTTGATCCGCTTTTTTCATTTTTTTTTTCATTTCATTTTACATTTTGTGCAAAAAAAAATCCTGCGATTTTGTTTCCATTTTTATGCGCGCACGTTTACATGCGTTTTTAGGTGCTCTAATGTGCCTTGCTGTGGGTTTGGGTGTTTAGGAGTGTTTGGAGAGAGAGATTATGTGTTTTTGTGGAGTAGGTAATTGCGTTGGGATTGAATTTTTGAAAAATGGATATTCCTTAGAGATCTTGCTGGTGCTTATAGGATTAATCGTAGAGCGGCATACAAAAAAGAACAGGAGGTTCTGGGTCATCCTTTGCTACAGAAGATGGGCAGAAGGGACATTTTGGACCTTGTATGCTGACCTGCATCCGCATCCTGACAAGTTCATGTAATACACCAGGATGTCCATCCAGAGGTAAGATTTTTTAAATTTAGTTTCAACACTCATCACTTGGTTTTTGGATACATGTGAGTTAACAAAATGTTACAAATAGTTTTTCTGTTCCTTTTCTGTTTGACATTCTTCTGGCCATTTTGAGTGATGACCTTGAAAGGAAAGATAACAACCTTCAGGAGGAGTGTTTCACCTACTGAAAGACTTATGACTACCCTCAGGTAAAAAAAAATGTTGGAAATAGTTTTTCAGATGTGTAGTGGTGTTTGCACTGGGGTGTGAAATATGTTTGTTTGCACTGGTGTGTGTAGTGTGTGTTTGCACTGGGAGTGTGAAATGTGTTTCTTTGCACTGGAGTGTGTAGGGTGTTTGCACTGGAGTGTGTAATGTGTTGGGTTTGCACTGGAGTGTGTAGTGTATGTTTTTAAAATAATTAATCCCTTTTTAGTAATGTAAATGTATGTTTACTTCAATAGACTTCTTGCAAGTGCCACTCCATGAGGTCCCTTCACCTGGAGTTCGGATGGGGAGTTTACAATACAGATGATTATTCACCTGACCTGCAAGATTATTTGGGAGAAACTCCAGCCAGAGTTTCTTCCCTTCCCTAACCAGGGGAAATGGGAAGATATCAGTCAACATTACTGGCAGAAGCACCATTTTCCAACTGTAGGGGGCGATAGATGAGGAAGCATATTCGTCTTGTCATGCCTCCACTACTGGGAGTAGGTACTTTAATTATAAAAAGTATTTCTCCCTTGTTCTGCTGACTGTGGTAGATGCCGATTACCGCTTTAATACATTGATGTTGGAGCATATGGAAGTTGTGTGACTCTGCCATCCTCCAGCACAGCAGATTTGGTGCCAAGCCCCGTAAGGGTAGGTGAACCTCCCCCATCCCAAACCACGGCCTGGTACAAACTCCCCATCATACCCATTTGCCTTTGTGGCTGATGAGGCATTTGGACTCTCCGAACATCTTCTGAGGCCTTTTTTAAAGTATCTGAATGATGTGAGGAGAGTCTTTAATTCGGCTTAGCAGGGCCAGAAGATGGTGGAGTGCACATTTGGCATAGCCAACAAATGGAGGATTTTGCACACTGCCATCTGCATGATAAAGAAGAATGCGTGGCTGTTGTGAAAGCAGCATGCATACTGCACAATTTTGTCCGGGACAAGGAAGGATTGATTTTACCCCTCCAAACAGAATCCTTTCCTGTTACACCATCTAATGTGCACGAGGAGGAGTATCTGGAATTACTTTAAGAGACAAATGGCACAATATTTCTTGACCCCTGGGTTCTGTCCATTGGCAAAGTCAGCAGATTTAATGTGTGTGTTTATTTTTGTGCCTATATAATAAAATATTTGTTATAAATTTTTTAACTATTGGTGTTTTTCTTTTCAAACATCCCTTGTATACAGCTTACATAAAGAGCAATCTCCAAAACTCCTAATTTCCTATGTCTATATGTAAATAGTGTGTGCAAGATATATTTATACAATCCAAGTTGGCAACAAAATGGTGAATTATAAAGTGTTTACAGCAAATGCAAAAATTCCTTACAATCTTCGATAAATTAAAAATTATACTTCAATAAGAAACACGCTGTATTTAATAACCAAGGATACTTGTTTTAAAAACATATTTTAGTAATAAATGAGGAGTAGCATTAACAACATTGTCATTTGTAGTTTCAAGTAATACTTTTATTGGTTTTCATAGAAAATATACAACCAAAGTTACAAGCACATAATAAAAAGATTTAGCAAGCAGGTACTACTTGAGCTTAAATGACTTGATATACATTGCCCAAAATGGCTGCATACATGAGGTTAGGTGCACCAAAGGGCTGCATACATGAGGTAAAGTGGCAAAATGGCTGCAATATAAGGTAAAGTGCACCAAATGGCTGCATACTGGGTGGTAAGTGGCCACAAAACGGCTGCAATATAAGGTAAAGTGCCACAAAGGGCTGCATACATGAGTAAAGTGGCCAAAATGGCTGCAATATAGTTAAAGTGCTCCAAAGGGCTGCATACATGAGTAAAGTGGCCAAAATGGCTGCATATATAAGGTAAAGTGCACCAAATGGCTGCATGCATGAGGTAAAGTGGCCAAAATGGCTGCAAATACAAGGTAAAGTTGCACCTTTAAGTGCTAAACTTTATGTACCTAAATGTTAGCAAAGAGATGTATTTGTGGCTTACAATTCCGTACAGTTGATGTTACAGTGTATGAACCAGACAAAACATTTTGGCTCCTGAAGTCTGTGTTGAGAAATGTGTAGTAATGAATTAAAAATGTTCACATATGCCCAAATAAAAGACAACAATCTAATTGCACAAATTACTGTTTAAATCAAAATGACTTAATTGTTTGGTCTTCTGTTTTTCACAAATGGAGACTTCAAATCCTGAGAGTTGCTGACTTTTGCTTTCCTGCTTAGGTCGGTGTCACTTTCCAAATGTCTTCTTAAAGTCAGAAGTAATTTCTTCTAATTTCCAGAGAATTCTAACTAAAAAAAATAGAGATGTCCGAACTTCACAACATCCGCTCCGCTCAGGTCCGCGAATTTTGAAAAAATTTGAAATTCGAAAATCCGCGAGCGGACCCGTGAAAATTAAAAATACCCTTGAAATAACGAGATATGTATTGATTCGATTCAGTTTTCGAAAAAATTTGATTTGAAATTACGAGTTTTCATGTATTTTCGAAAATATGTATTTTTGAAAATACAAGTAATCTTCGTATTTCGAATATTTTCGAAAATACATATGTAAGGAATAAGAGAAATCCTTGTATTTCGAAAAATACATTGTTTTCCCAGAAAAATATGCGAATCGGAAGTTCGGAAGGCGGAAAATCGGAAAAATCCGCCGTTCGCGAACGGGATAAATCTGCGGCGGATCCGGTTCGGATCTGCGAACCAGCCATCCCTACTAAAAACAAAAACCACCAAAATGTTAACTAATCATTGAAGACACATAAATCCATTTCAATCCAATTGAGATTACACTTACATCTAAATTTGCCATGTGTCCACATAAATATGACTTTAAAAACATGTGAAGGTCACACACTAACACACATTCCGTATTACTTACCCACTTCAAAGATGCAGCTTATTAATCTTTAATGCTGTAGCACCTTAATTGTGCTTGCTGTGACTGTTGTGCCTTTGACTGTCATCGACAGCAGAGTGGCAAGGGACCAGGTCTTGTAAGTAAGCTGCCTCTTTGAAGAGCAAGGTAAAATTAAAGGGGGGTTAGGTATTCCTACACCTGTATGTACATTATAATAGGGGTGTACATGCCCATTTGTGGCTCCATGTGTATGAAACTTGTGAACTCGGTATATTAATGATATCTCATAATCAGTGTAGGTCCACTACAAAGATACATATATTGTTTGCTTTGTATCTGTTGTATTCAATTAGATCAACTGGACTTGAATTTAGTTCTTGAAGACGTTTTGCTAGTCATCCGACTGGCTTTCTCAATTCAGAATGATTGTACAAGAATCTGTGGCAATTTGTACCCTGGAAAATCCCAATAGCATATCACCGCCAAGTGTAAGGGCGGTGATTAGATAGTGGCTAAGAGGTGTTATAGGAACGCCCAGAGTAAGGTGTCAAAACAGCATTGTACATAGCAGACAGAGTGGTGTCGAACCCCCCGCCCTTAACACCTGGCTTTGATATGCTAATTGGGATTTTCCAGGGTACATAATTGCCACAGACTCTTGTACAAGTCATCAGAATTGAGAAGCCAGTCGGAATATATGACGACGAACGTCTTCAAGGAGGCCATTTATGTGAAAATAAAGAAACCAAGCCTAAATAGAGGTGGGGGGGTTTGACACCAACTGTCTGCCATGTACAATGCTGTTTTAACACCTTACTCTGGGCGTTCCTATAACACCTCTTAGCCACTATCCAATCACACCCTTAACACCTGGCTGTGATATGCTAATTGGGATTTTCCAGGGTACATAATTGCCACAGATTCTTGTACAAGTCATTCTGAATTGAGAAAGCCAGTCGGATGACTAGCGAAGCGTCTTCAAGAACTACATTTCAAGTCCAGTTGATCTAATTGAATACAACAGATATACCATGACCTGGATGAATGAGAACCTTCACAAGCATCATAATGGTTAATAATTGGTGGTACCTGGGCCAGTATAACCTCTTTACGTGATAAACATATAACACAGGGGTTGGGAGAGGGGAGGGGTAATGGGAGGAGGGTAAAGGGGGGGACATAGATGTTAAAACCACTGTGGCATTCTCCTAAAAAAATAGAATAAAAGTAGGCATTTGTCTAGTAGATAATTGTTATAAAGATAAGATTACACTTATGACACCAATTATATTCTGTACAGTAACACCACATTCAATATGGGGGGGGGCATGGTTGTCATATTGAAATGAAAACACCAACCACCATAATTGATAGCCCAATCTATCTTAATATGCCAAATGTGTTTAATGACCTCTAGCTATCAATTTTATAAATAAAATGCAAACTGCATTTCATCATTCAACCCATACAAGACCAAAGTATGTAACCAGTAGATCCAATAGAGTTCCCTCTGAAGGATAATTTTTTTTCCAGGTTCTCCCCTCGTATACTCAGGCAAACCACTTCCAGACCCACGAAATACCAGTTTTTGGCTGTCCAACCATGTTTTTCAACATATGTTTTGCTAGGGCCGATCTCCCTGGTTTCCTATTCCTGACCGCACTTTTATGTTCTTTTAAGCGTGTAGTCAGGGCCTGTAGGGTTTTCCCCACGTACCTTTCCCCACACTTGCATTCTATTAGATATACCACTTGCTTTGGCAGGAAATATATTGGTTAATAAGCCATTTTTTATCCCCACTGTCCCTTACATATTTCTCTTCCCATATAAAGGGACACATAACACATTGCCCACATTTTTGTTGCCTTTCCATTTGATTGTGGACAGCTATTCACAACCTTTCTTTGCTGGTTCTACATAATGGGTGGGGGGTAACTTATCCCTCAAGCTAGGGGCACGTCTGTCTTTCATGGCTGGATTTGCACCAATTACTACTTTTAGGTCCCTATTAAGGGATAGCAGGGGCCAGTGTGTTTGTAAAATACCTCTAATTTGGGACAATCTTGATTGTAGCCTGATGTAAATCTAATTTTAGGGTCCTGCCTTTGTTCAGGATTTTTACCCTCTTTACTCTGTAGTAGAGATTGTCTGCTGACCCTTTTAGATCTATTCAAACCTTTTTGGGTTATGCTGTCGCTGTATCCTCTCTGATGTAATCTATCCGCAAACTCATTCACTCGGGTCTCAAAAATGCATTTGTTGAGGAATTCCTCTTGATTCTGTGGAATTGACCCACTGGAATTTCCCTGTTGACAATAGGGAGATGGTGATTGCTTGCTTCCAGTAGAGCAATGACAGCTGTTGACCTCATATGTTATGTTAATCTTCATGGTGTTATTATTTAGGCTGTTTAAACCAGAGGACAACCTGCTACCCTTCCAAGAGTTTCCCAATTTCCTCACTTACAACTTGTTGCTCCCATACCCCCAAATGGAGGCAAGCATATATGGGGGCGCAAGCTGTCCCTTGTAGTTGTCAGTAAAACTTCTGGTTGAAGATAAACACGTTGTTAGTGAGTATAAAAGATAATAGCTTAATCACAAAGGATGTATGCTTCCTAAATTTATCCCCCCACGTATCAAGGAAGGTTCTTGATACCCCAATCATGGGGTATCAAGGAATATAAGCCTTCTAAGTATAAGGTTTCTAGTAGCACATCCTCATCCACTGTGATACTCTCAAGTTTTTCTTAGTACATCTCCCGTATCCAGAACATAGAAGCTAGCAGAAGTGGCCCTGTCAATTGCAATACACTACAACAGTTATTTCATACCTAAAATAATGTATTCTCAATTTCCTTGTTTATTTTTAGTTGTGGAAACTCAATCAAAAGAAAGAGCGCTTCGTTCATAACTGATTCAACAAACAAATTTTCTGCTTAGGTTTCTTTCCTATTTGTGATATTTTACATCCTACCAGATAGGTATACACATGTCTCAAAGTTGCTGTGGCATGAAAATGAATCCTATTTTCTATTTCAAAGGTGCTTCAGCTGCTTAAATTCAGCATGCAACAAACATATTTTGACAGCTCTATTTTAAGCATATTAAGATATTTGAAATGTGTCTAAAGATATTACTAAGATGTATTGATAAGCAGTTTCTGGTCAAGTATTTTCTTGTAAGTAAAATAAGATATAGGAAGATATGCATTTGAACACAATTTTGCCCCTATCATAAATACAGTATGCTGGCAGGCTGATGGTTAGTAATTCATTGAATAAGGTTGAACCTACTTCTCCCTTTCTCATACTTTGTTCTGGTGTTGGACTTATCTCCTTATTTATACAAGAACTTCTTGGTTGAGAATTATGACAACAATGACATGGCGTGAGGCTTTTTGGTGGTATAGTATAGTATAGTATTTGTAGACATGTCCAACCTAATAAGCAATACCCACATTTCCTGCCTAACTGATGATCAAGGGGAAGGCAGAAAAACAGTGTTGATGGGGTGATTTATCACTTACTGCTGTAAATATAGCTGGCCAAATACATACATTGTTTTAATTTTCCAAAATGTAACCCCCAGTGTGTTAACCTTTCAGAAACTTGAATTGGCAGTGCACTAGTATTCTATTGTATGTATTACATTTTTGTTCACTAGCTGCACCCTATTGTAGTATGGATAAATATAGTCCCATTTTATATTTATTGCGCTACAGTACAATTAATATTTAACCAAGCCATATACCCATTTAATTTTTATTTTTTTTTAAACAGGAGTCTCAGCCTCTAGCAGACAAGACATGTAGAAGATGCTAGCAACAGGAATGGGACAAAAGTCCTGTAACACTTCACAGACTAAAAAGTCTTACATTTTGATTTTGAATAATTTCCTTGCTTTTTTTCATAAAATGGTCTATTTACAACAATAACAAATTGTTCACAATGCCTGAAATTAGAACACGATGAAGCACTTTACAGCTTCCCAGTTGGCCTGGACTCATGACTTCAAATGAGTCATTGCAGTCAAACTATTATTTATGTCAAAGTTCTTTCAGTCGGCAATTATTTAATGTTTCCTGACATCAGAGAAAAAAAATAATTGAATTCAGGACAGCTGATGTCACATTCTTTAGAATAATTATATGTCTGTGTGGCAGAAATAACCCCAATAGATATGTCTCATTTAAACTTTGCATGAAATCAAGCTAGGCCTTCTTAGATATTAGACAATTCTTTCTCTAGATCTAAAGTTATAAATAGAATAGTACAATCTGAATGCCAAAAAAAATATTATAATGTCAAAGAAAAGTGACCAGTCTTTAATCCTATCTTGACAAATTCTTGGTTTAGAAAGCAAATTAACATAAAATATTAAGATTAATAATATTCAAGGCTACAGCGCATTATTCAATAATCAAAAAGTTTGAGGTGCCATACAATTAAAATGTATGTGTTTATTAGAAGAGGAAACCTCTTTAGAAATATTTCCTATTTTATTACAGTGTGAAAGGTCTATAATATATATATGTATTGTTCACTAGTGTTTTCCTGCTGATGTTATTGTGAAGTATTGTAAACAAGATGGGTCAGAGGTTGAGTGCACCAATGAAATGTTTTACAATAAAGGAATTTTATATAACTGGAAAAAAATCCCATATTCAAGGTTTATTACATAATTGCATCTGGAAACGTCATACTACAATACTGTATTATAATACGTTATACAACAATACATCTATCATCTCAAGCCAATCTACAGTTCATTTAGTTTTTTCATTCTAGATTTATCAATCTATTAATGTTAGGGACTAGAATGGATTAACTCCCCCAAATTATATTTGCTGTCAGTTTCATGAGGGTTTTGCAAAGTACTATACTGCAGTAAATGTTTTATTAAGGGAATGCTTCTTGAGCCTTCTGAACAATTTCATTGGTGGTTCAGGTTTTTTTTAGATTTATTTACAGTCAAGCGATACTTCTGAACCATTTAGATGGATCTAATCACTTCAGAGGCAGTCCTCCACATCAGAAGAATTCCCTTGGTAGAGCTTGAAATTCATAAGGAAGTTACTGGCATTTATTGACAGTTTTTTTTAGGGGGAATCTTTTGTCATCACTGTCCACTTTACTCTCCATCCCTTTAGACTAGATGCTTTAATTCTCCATAAACTCCTTTGATTTTTCTGTATTCCTTTTTATAATGTTAATTATATTATTTAGAAAATGCAAATATAATACAAACAAAAGGGGCCATACATTGCAAAGAGAAAGATTTAAGAGAAATAACTGCTTTTTTTCTCTGAATCAGAATATTAGCCTATACACTTGCACAAATATACCTCTTCAAACTGTAATGCAAAAATCAATACAAATAATATATAACCAAGGAACATGTATACAAATGTAAGATGGTCCATCTTAAAACCTTCAGAAGTCTCATATTCTCCATAAAAACCTTAATGCTCAGTTGCTCACTAACTGAGATCCAGAAAACATAAATCTGTCCTTAAAGGAGAACTAAACAGTTTATTTTCCCGCCTGGAACAATACAAAATAGGTGATTTTACTGCGGTGTCTTTTTTTTTTTTTTGCTCTTTTTTTTAAGCAAAAGATAAAACTTTCTGAATGTACCTGTGAAACACACAGCACCTGAGGTCACAGGTTCAAATCCCTTTGCTTTCTTATGAAACAATACAAAACAGTCAACTGACTGAGTTTACTCCTTTTATTTTGTTTGTTTCCATTTTTATTCTAGGAAAATATAAAGTTTGGAGATGACCCCTAGTTCCCACAGGTAAAAATAAAAAAAACACCCAGCAGCCACAGCAAAGGGAGAGGTGAGACACAGATTTTTGTATCTTTGTAAATGAGCTCTGTCTATAGGGGCAATGTTGTCTGGAGATTTAAGTTCCTTTTTTACATAATGCTAACATAGTTATCAAATATTATTAAGAAGGGATTTGTGAGGGCTGTTGGGTTTTTGTAAAAGTCATCAGGGTGTTAAGTGTAACAATAGTTACAGGTATTTACCAAGAGGCACGTTGACAATATTAAATCTACGTGGGTACAAAGAGTTGCAAATATCAATTGTGTCTCTTAGTTAATGATCCTGCTTATGTTTAATATGTTAGGCTAGCTGTTAGTAAAATTACCAAGAAAATAAAATATCCACAGTTATTCAGAAAAAATAGAAAGTTCCAATTTTCTAGGAGTTAAAGATAATTTGTTAAATGGCTGCTACGGTCACAGAATCCCTTTCTTAATTTTTCTACATTCGTAAATGCATTTTGTTAGTCTTTGTTTACTATAATCTTAATTGTATCACCTTTGTTTTGCCTGTGCAATTGAAAAAGGTGACAGCCACTCTAATGTGAAAAAGGTGTTAAATGTCTTCCTATTGTCTTTAGCTCACAATACTGAAGGCTCTCAGAAAGAGTTTAACCTTTCTTTATATTCATTTAACGAGCCATCTCTAAAGCAATAGAAAACATTTTATTATGAAATGAATAGCACTTCTTCACAATCAACTCCAACCTTGTTCTTTAATTGATCCATGTTTTTTTACTCATTTGCTCCTGAAAACAATCCAACATCTTATTAAGTTGCAGGATAATAGGTGTACTCTTTGATCTCTGTGTTGAAATGTACAGAGGGGTAGATAACTTTCTCCATTATGGTGCCAACTTAACCAAAATACAGGATTTTTATGCAATTGATAACATCATTGCAGACAGCAATATATAATTCTGCATTTTACGCCATTCAAATACCGGTAAATGTGATTTTCTGTATATAGTGTCTATTTTTCATCCCCTGGTATGGTCTTTGTTGCACTGCTGAGTTTAGGATGAGATTTTTGGGCGCTGTGGCTATTGGTAAATGAGGAAATAAAGAATAAGCATGATATTTTGGGAACCTTTTTACATCTCATTACATTAGAAACACGATAGATTAAGTTAAAAATGAAGAATATCTAAAAGCAAAATAAATCTTAAGCATAATAAATTAAATAAACGAATTAATGCAAACTGGCAGAGTGGAAATACATTAGGTATACCATTAATATAATGTGTGAGGGGTACTGTATCGGCTGACAGTTTGTAAATAATTAAGTAAAATGATATATTCTCTTTCATAGTAAATGCTAAGCAAACTTTACCTATATGACATAAGCAAAATTACTGCAGCAACTCTGACAGTTATTTTCACCCTCATTTTCTCACCTTAGTTTACCACAAATTGAGCTGATTGAAGAAATTTCCCCCTCCTGGGTTTAGCACACTAAGGGGCATATTTATAAAGGAACGATGTTAGCGCAAAAAAATTACCGCCGCACATCGCGGCCGCGAAAATAGCGCTATCGCCGTATTTATAACGGCGAGCGCTATTCCCGCGATACCTATCGCGGCCGCGATGTGTCGCGGTAATTTTAAGCCCCTTCGCGGCGATACTATATAGTATCGCCGCGAAGGGACTTAAAATCCCTTCCCGACGCCGCTCCTAAGGGGGCGGGGCATACGCCGCCCACTCCCGCCCACACCCCCCCGCGGCGGCAGCGGCGACCACCCGCGCGCCGCCGCCGCCACTTCCCAGCAGCCCCTCCCAACCCGTTCCCCGTTCGCGGCAATCTCGGAACGGGAGGCTAGAAGGGGCTGCCGGAAGGGGCCGCAGCAGGTGGTCGCGACCACCCGCCGCGCACCCCCTCCCCGCAACCCCTCCAAGCCCCCCGCCCGGCCGCTCCCGGGGAGGGGACGGGAGGGAGCCGCTGGGGGGTGGAGGCTCCCTCCAGCGGGCCCTGAGAAGGGCCTTTTGGGGCTTAGGGGTCCCGCAGCCCGAACCGGGACCCCCCTCCCCGGCCCTTATAAGGGCCCTTGCGGCACTGACAAGTGCCTTTGGCGGGGGGTCCCGCAGCTGAAACCGGGACCCCCAGTGCGGCTCTTAAAAGAGCCCTTGGGCAACCAATCAGATTTCTGGAAAGTTCTGAAATCTGATTGGTTAATGTAAAGCAAGTATTAAAAATTGACCAATCAGAAACGGATTATGGATTTCTGCAAACCTATATAAAGAGGAGCTTTCCCCGCGGACCTCAGATGCCATCGCAGTAGATGGCTGAAGAAAGAAGAAAGAAGCGGCTGGCAACATCGGCTCCGCTGAGGCCGGCGGTGCCAGCGGGCTCACTGGCGGGCCGCAGTGAGTCTGCCTGGCATCGGCGACCTGAGTGGGTTGGTGTCGCCAGCCCGAAGACGTCGCGTCGGATCAAGACGCCGGCAACATCGGCCTCGTTGAGGTCGCCGGCGCCCGCCGGGGGTACCCCTGGCGGCCGCAGGGGTACCTCTGGGGGTCGGCGGCCTCGGCGGAGCTGGTGTCGCCGGGACTGGAAGAAAGAAGACGTCGCCCAAGGCTCTTTTAAGAGCCGCACTGGGGGTCCCGGTTTCACGCTGCGGCCCCCCCGCCAAAGGCACTTGTCAGTGCCGCAAGGGCCCTTATAAGGGCCGGGAGGGGGGTCCCGGTTCGGGCTGCGGGACCCCCTAAGCCCCAAAAGGCCCTTCTCAGGGCCCCGCTGGAGGAGCCTCCACCCCCCAGCGGCTCCCTCCCGTCCCCTCCCCGGGAGCGGCCGGGGCGGGGGGCTTGAGGGGTTGCCGGGGAGGGGGTGCGCGGCGGTTGGTCGCGACCACCTGCTGCGGCCCCTTCCCGCAGCCCCTTCTAGCCTCCCGTTCCGAATTGCCGCGAACGGAACGGGTTGGGAGGGGCTGCTGGGAAGTGGCGCGGCGGCGGGTGGTGCCGCTGCCGCCGCGGGGGTGTGGGCGGGGGTGGGCGTGTCTCCCGGGGCGGTTGCGACCACCCGCCGCGGGTTGCCTGCCCATCCCCGCCGCGGAGGTTAGTATCGGCTGACTTCGCCTCCTTCAAGGTGGCGAAGTAAAACACCGATACTAGCCGAGCGAAACCAGTACCGCCGCTTTATAAATAGAAGCGGCGGTAACGGGTAAGTATCGGCGCGAAAGGTTAACGCTTCGTTAACTTTTCGGGGCCGTTTTCGGGCCTTTATAAATCGCGGTAAACGCGATTTATGCGTTAATGGCCGCGAAAACGGCCGCAAAGTTAACGAACCTTTATAAATATGCCCCTAAGTCATGTTTAAAGGTTTGTTAAGTTTTTGCTGTACACAGTTTTTGGCAGAATTCCATTTTATAAAGCAGTTATAATCAGCGTCAAAAAAATGTATGGCACATATCACCATTTCAATATAGTGGCACAATAGGTTCTATTACTGACATTACTATTCCCCATGGTGTGTCTCTCAATAAAAATAGGTGTCCATGGGATGTTAGATTATTTCGTTCATTTATTGAAAAACAATCTGCAATTTTTACTATTCAACAACAAAACGGACAGGGGGCTCTTTTTTCTACATGTACCAAATTATTCTAGAAGTGTTAACCTCTATTGTCCCCGTTATGTTACCTATTATCTGTTCAGTCCTGGACTGTTATAGCGAGCCTTATCATTCATATGATCACAATAATGTATAGTAAAACCCCTTTGTTTAATGCACAGAAAATCTGATATTGCATGGGCCGGTGAAAATCTTTGCTGCGTGACTGGACGTTTGGACGTTTTAAAATAAATTGCAATTGATACAAAAACTGCACCTTTATAAATATGCATTATCTGTAAGTATGCCTACTCTTACTAGGAGTGGGGGTAGTAACTGTATGTCTTTTATGTCTTGTTAAGGAAATACAAAGAAACACAAATGATACATTATTAGCATGTCCCGGTCTATAAGTCAAAAACATTTTTAGTTTGAAGCTCTCTGTTGATGACGGGCTTCAATAGAATGGTGATCTTTGATCTAGACCTTTAAGGTTCACTGAGGGTGATTTACCTGAAAGTTCAAAAGTACTGATACAGTATAAAATGCTGTTTATTAAACTGGGGAACAGTGACCTTGACCTTACTATGATGTACAATAAGAAGTAGATAACATATAGCATAAAGATTACAGTACATATAGATAACAGAAGTTTTTTAAGGAGAATATAGTATACAAAAATAAAATAAGTTCAGTAGTTTCTCCCTGTTATTAAGACCTGCTAGCTGTATTTTGTTTTACTTGAAAGGAACTTGAAAGGAACTTAGAAAGATGCAGCACCGACAATCACATAAATATGTATGTAAATGATTTTGAGGTTAAAAATAAAAAAGTAACAGGAATTACTTGAACTTGATTTATTATTATTTTAATTCTCCTTATAGAATATTTTGTCAGTGGTGTTTAGGCTTTCTACAAGATGCTTGGACTTACAGAATAATTTAAATGGCAGCTATATATATGCCAGGTTAGTGCCCTGGGCCTTCCTGTATTAAAGATAGTACTGAAGCACTCATGAAGACTGACAGAACCAGTTTTCTTCATGCTGCCACTCCTCGTAGAAATAATATTGGGAGGTAGAGAGTACCAATCCTACCTCCCTGCCCATGTACTTTTGCTTTTAACTATTTTGGATAAATCATTATATGCACTATAGTTTATTATATATATGTTTTACTATACTTTAAATTACTTGGAAGTGGGTATGAAAAATAAAATTATTTAACATTGAAAAAAACTGACTTATGCATTTAGATGAACACTAGCTATATAGAATGGTGTTGTGAGTTGACCTAGAAGACAAAAATTCCTGTGGATAAAGTGAATTTGGTAAGTATTTACAAGAAGCATCTAAAGTTCATTTCCTCATTGAGGCCTTTTGGATGCATGGTGTTGAGTAGTGTATCCAGTGTATCTCTCTCTGTTGGAGCTTTTTGTCGTAATCTCCTCCCCTGGATGCTTTTCTACTACTTCCAACACCATCCATCTGACTTGGGCTGCATTGTGTCCCTGTATTTTAAATTGTTTAGAAACTGATGTCTCTTCTTCATTTTTCTCCAGATTACACTTTTGTTATGTCCCTTTTGTGTTCGCCTATGCGGGTTCTTATTTGTCTTTTTGTCTTGCCTACATAGGCTAAGCCACATGGGCATTTTAACATGTATATTACTCCCATAGTGAGACAACTAGCAAAGTGTTTTTAAGCAAAGTTATCTACCCCTCTTGTACAAAATTAAAGTTGAAAATACAATTTAAAGACACAGTAACACCAAGACCATCCCTTTAAAAGAAAGAGCAACTATGTGCCCAACTTTAACTCAGAAGCATGTAGATATGTTTCATAAATTGGTTCTATCAGCATTACAGCAAATTAAATGGGACAATAAAGAACACAAGAAAAACTAAAATATAAAGAACGGAAGGCATTACAGAGCCTAAAGAAAAGGACAATATAATATAAAAAAGCAGATAAAGGTGGGGCAACGGTAATACAAAACAAAAAATCATATGAAACAGAGGTAATGAAACAACTAACAGACAAGAACACTACAAAGTTTTAAATCAGACCCGTTCACTCCATTTCAATACATTACATGACATAATAACAGAGGCATGGTCATGGACATAATAGATAAAGATACTAAAGATTTCTTAATGGAAGAAAATCCCATCACTCCAGTGTTCTATACAGTGCCAAAAATACATAAAAATCTGAATACCCCACCGGGAAGACCCATAGTGGCAGGACTTGGTTTCTATTTAAAACCGATAGGCACATATATAGAACACTACCTTCAACCAATAGTGAAGGAAATACCAGAATGCCTAAAAGATACAAAGGACTTCTTAAACCAGCTACAAGAAGTAACAGATGTACCAAATGCACTTATCTAGTAACTATGGATATCCAATCTCTTTACACATGTATCCCACATCAAGAGGGAAAGCAGCCGTGGAGAAAAGACTACTAGAACAGAATTTAAATACACCTAAAGTATACTTTATATTGGATTTGTTGAATATTGCATTAACTAAAAATTCTTCAGATTCGGCGACACGTTCTACAACCAAATTGTGGTACAAGTATGGGCGCAATTTTTGCGCCAGCTTACGCTAAATATATATTCTCCGAATTCGAAAACAATTGTATTAAAAATAATGAACTGTATAAGGGTAAATTATGTTTTACAAAAGATTTGTGGACGATATTTTCCTACTATGGTCAGGTACGGAAGGTGAACTCAAATCAAAAGAAGCAGAAGGAAAGAAAAGAACACAAATACCAACAGTGAAGGGGAAAAGCAGACAGGGGGAAGAACATGGTCATCCCATATGTAGCAGGGGTCTCCGAGAAATTAAGAAGAATTTTCAAAAACATCGTATCCCTGTCTGCTTTAAACCGAACAACACACTGAGGCAGCAATTGGTACATCCGAAAGACCCAATACCAAAACACAAGAAAAGCGACATCATATATGCAGTGCAGTGCAGTGAAGAATGCTCTGATTTGTATGTGGGGGAGACCAAACAGCAACTGCATCAACGTATGGCCCAGCACAGAAGAGCCAATTCCTCGGTTCAGGACTCAGCCGTGTACCTGCATCTTAAGATAAAGGACATACCTTTGAAGATTGTAATGTTAACATATTGGCGAAGGAACGTGACTGGTTCAAGAGAGGTGTTAGGAGGCCATTTATGTGAAAATAAGAAACCAAGCCTAAATAGAGGTGGGGGGGTTCGACACCAACTGTCTGCCATGTACAATGCTGTTTTAACACCTTACTCTGGGCGTTCCTATAACACCTCTTAGCCACTATCTAATCACACCCTTAACACCTGGCTGTGATATGCTAATGGGGGATTTTCCAGGGACATAATTCACAGATTCTTGTACAAGTCATTCTGAATTGAGAAAGCCAGTCGGATGACTAGCGAACGTCTTCAAGAACTACATTTCAAGTCCAGTTGATCTAATTGAATACAACAGATATACCATACCTGGATGAATGAGAACCTTCACAAGCATCATAATGGTTAATATTGGTGGTACCTGGGCCAGTATACCTCTTTACGTGAAAACATATAACACGGGGGTTGGGAGGGGGGGGTAATGGGAGGAGGGTAAAGGGGGGACATAGATTGTTAAACCACTGTGGCATCTCCTAAAAAAATAGAATAAGTTAGGCATTTGGTAGATAATTGTTATAAAGATAAGATTACACTTATGACACCAATTATATTCTGTACAGTAACACACATTCAATGGGGGGGGGCATGGTTGTCATATTGAAATGAAACACCAACCACCATAATTGATAGCCCAATCTATCTTAATATGCCAAATGTGTTTAATGACCTCTAGCTATCAATTTTATAAATAAAATGCAAACTGCATTTCATCATTCAACCCATACAAGACCAAAGTATGTAACCAGTAGATCCAATAGAGTTCCCTCTGAAGGATAATTTTTTTTCCAGGTTCTCCCCTCGTATACTCAGGCAAACCACTTCCAGACCCACGAAATACCAGTTTTTGGCTGTCCAACCATGTTTTTCAACATATGTTTTGCTAGGGCCGATCTCCCTGGTTTCCTATTCCTGACCGCACTTTTATGTTCTTTTAAGCGTGTAGTCAGGGCCTGTAGGGTTTTCCCCACGTACCTTTCCCCACACTTGCATTCTATTAGATATACCACTTGCTTTGGCAGAAATATTTGGTTATAAGCCATTTTTTATCCCCTGTCCCTTACATATTTCTCTTCCCATATAAAGGGACACATAACACATTGCCCACATTTTTGTTGCCTTTCCATTTGATTGTGGACAGCTATTCACAACCTTTCTTTGCTGGTTCTACATAATGGGTGGGGGGTAACTTATCCCTCAAGCTAGGGGCACGTCTGTCTTTCATGGCTGGATTTGCACCAATTACTACTTTTAGGTCCCCATTAAGGGATAGCAGGGGCCAGTGTGTTTGTAAAATACCTCTAATTTGGGACAATCTTGATTGTAGCCTGATGTAAACATTTTAGGGTCCTGCCTTTGTTAGGATTTTTACCCTCTTTACTCTGTATAGAGATTGTCTGCTGACCTTTTAGATCTATTCAAACCTTTTGGGTTATGCTGTCGCTGTATCCTCTCTGATGTTAATCTATCCGCAAACTCATTCACTCGGGTCTCAAAAATGCATTTGTTGAGGAATTCCTCTTGATTCTGTGGAATTGACCCACTGGAATTTCCTTTTGACAATAGGGAGATGGTGATTGCTTGCTTCCAGTAGAGCAATGACAGCTGTTGACCTCATATGTTATGTTAATCTTCATGTGTTATTATTTAGGCTGTTAACCAAGAGCAACCTGCTACCCTTCCAAGAGTTTCCCAATTTCCTCACTTTGCCCCAACTTGTTGCTCCCATACCCCAAATGGAGGCAAGCATATATGGGGGCGCAACTGTCCCTTGTAGTTGTCATAAAACTTCTGGTTGAAGATAAACACGTTGTTAGTGAGTATAAAGATAATAGCTTAATCACAAAGGATGTTGCTTCCTAAATTTATCCCCCCACGTATCAGGAAGGTTCTTGATACCCCAATCATGGGGTATCAAGGAATATAGCCTTCTAAGTATAAGGTTTCTAGTAGCACATCCTCATCCACTGTATACTCTCAGTTTTTCTTAGTACATCTCCCGTATCCAGAACATAGAAGCTAGCAGAAGTGGCCCTGTCAATTGCAATACACTACAACAGTTATTTCATACCTAAAATAATGTATTCTCAATTTCCTTGTTTATTTTTAGTTGTGGAAACTCAATCAAAAGAAAGAGCGCTTCGTTCTAACTGATTCACAAACATTTTCAGCTTAGGTTTCTTTCCTATTTGGATATTTTACATCCTAGCAGATAGGTATACACATGTCTCAAAGTTGCTGTGGCATGAAAATGAATCCTATTTTCTATTTCAAGGGTGCTTCAGCTGCTTAAATTCAGCATGCAACAAACATATTTTGACAGCTCTATTTTAAGCATATTAAGATATTTGAATGTGTCTAAAGATATTACTAAGATGTATTGATAAGCAGTTTCTGGTCAAGTATTTTCTTGTAAGTAAAATAAGATATAGGAAGATATGCATTTGAACACAATTTTGCCCCTATCATAAATACAGTATGCTGGCAGGCTGATGGTTAGAATTCATTGAATAAGGTTGAACCTACTTCTCCTTTTCTCATACTTTGTTCTGGTGTTGGACTTATCTCCTTATTTATACAAGAACTTCTTGGTTGAGAATTATGACAACAATGACATGGCGTGAGGCTTTTGGGGGTATAGATTATAGTTTGAGTTTGAGTAGACATGTCCAACCTAATAAGCATACCCACATTTCCTGCCTAACTGATGATCAAGGGGAAGGCAGAAAAACAGTGTTGATGGGGTGATTTATCACTTACTGCTGTAAATAAGCTGGCCAAATACATACATTGTTTTAATTTTCCAAAATGTAACCCCCAGTGTGTTAACCTTTCAGAAACTTGAATTGGCAGTGCACTAGTATTCTATTGTATGTATTACTTTTTTGTTCACTAGCTGCACCCTATTGTAGTATGGATAAATATAGTCCCATTTTATATTTATTGCGCTACAGTACAATTAATATTTAACCAAGCCATATACCCATTTAATTTTTATTTTTTTTAAACAGGAGTCTCAGCCTCTAGCAGACAAGACATGTAGAAGATGCTAGCAACAGGAATGGGACAAAAGTCCTGTAACACTTCACAGACTAAAAAGTCTTACATTTTGATTTTGAATAATTTCCTTGCTTTTTTTCATAAAATGGTCTATTTACAACAATAACAAATTGTTCACAATGCCTGAAATTAGAACACGATGAAGCACTTTACAGCTTCCCAGTTGGCCTGGACTCATGACTTCAAATGAGTCATTGCAGTCAAACTATTATTTATGTCAAAGTTCTTTCATCGTCGGCAATTATTTAATGTTTCCTGACTCAGAGAAAAAAATAATTGAATTCAGGACACTGATGTCACATTCTTTGAATAATTATATGTCTGTGTGGCAGAAATAACCCCAATAGATATGTCTCATTTAAACTTTGCATGAAATCAAGCTAGGCCTTCTTAGATATTAGACAATTCTTTCCTAGATCTAAAGTTATAAATAGAATAGTACAATCTGAATGCCAAAAAAATATTATAATGTCAAAGAAAGTGACCAGTCTTTAATCCTATCTTGACAAATTCTTGGTTTGAAGCAAATTAACATAAAATATTAAGATTAATAATATTCAAGGCTACAGCGCATTATTCAATAATCAAAAAGTTTGAGTGTCCATACAATTAAAATGTATGTGTTTATTAGAAGAGGAAACCTCTTTAGAAATATTTCCTATTTTATTACAGTGTGAAAGGTCTATAATATTATATTATATTGTTCACTATTGTTTTCCTGCTGATGTTATTGTGAAGTATTGTAAACAAGATGGGTCAGGTTGAGTGCACCAATGAAATGTTTTACAATAAAGGAATTTTATATAACTGGAAAAAAATCCCATATTCAAGGTTTATTACATAATTGCATCTGGAAACGCATACTACAATACTGTATTATAATACGTTATCAACAATACATCTATCATCTCAAGCCAATCTACATTTCATTTAGTTTTTTCATTCTAGATTTATCAATCTATTAATGTTAGGGACTGAATGGATTAACTCCCCCAAATTATATTTGCTGTCAGTTTCATGAGGGTTTTGCAAAGTACTATCCTGCAGTAAATGTTTTATTAAGGGAATCTTCTTGAGCCTTCTGAACAATTTCATTGGTGGTTCAGGTTTTTTAAATTTATTTACAGTCAAGCGATACTTCTGAACCATTTAGATGGATCTAATCACTTCAGAGGCAGTCCTCCACATCAGAAGAATTCCCTTGGTAGAGCTTGAATTCATAAGGAAGTTACGGCATTTATTGACAGTTTTTTTTAGGGGGAATCTTTTGTCATCACTGTCCACTTTACTCTCCATCCCTTTAGACTAGATGCTTTAATTCTCCATAAACTCCTTTGATTTTTCTGTATTCCTTTTTATAATGTTAATTATATATTTAGAAAATGCAAATTAATACAAACAAAAGGCCCATACATTGCAAGAGAAAGATTTAAGAGAAATAACTGCTTTTTCTCTGAATCAGAATATTAGCCTATACACTTGCACAAATATAACTCTTTAAACTGTAATGCAAAAATCAATACAAATAATATATAACCAAGGAACTGTATACAAATGTAAGATGTCCATCTTAAAACCTTCAGAAGTCTCTATTCTCCATAAAAACCTTAATGCTCGTGCTCACTAACTGAGATCCAGAACATAAATCTGTCCTTAAAGGAGAACTAAACAGTTTATTTTCCCGCCTGGAACAATACAAAATGGTGATTTTACTGCGGTGTCTTTTTTTTTTTTTTGCTCTTTTTTTTAAGCAAAAGATAAAACTTTCTGAATGACCTGTGAAACACACAGCACCTGAGGCACAGGTTTCAAATCCCTTTGCTTTCTTATGAAACAATACAAAACAGTCAACTGACTGAGTTTACTCCTTTTATTTTGTTTGTTTCCATTTTTATTCTAGGAAAATATAAAGTTTGGAGATGACCCCTAGTTCCCACAGGTAAAATAAAAAAAACACCCAGCAGCCACAGCAAAGGGAGAGGTGAGACACAGATTTTTGTATCTTTGTAAATGAGCTCTGTCTATAGGGGCAATGTTGTCTGGAGATTTAAGTTCCTTTTTTACATAATGCTAACATAGTTATCAAATATTATTAAGAAGGGATTTGTGAGGGCTGTTGGGTTTTTGTAAAAGTCATCAGGGTGTTAAGTGTAACAATAGTTACAGGTATTTACCAAGAGGCACGTTGACAATATTAAATCTACGTGGGTACAAAAGGTTGCAAATATCAATTGTGTCTCTTAGTTAATGATCCTGCTTATGTTTATATGTTGGCTAGCTGTTAGTAAAATTACCAAGAAAATAAATATCCACAGTTATTCAGAAAATAGAAAGTTCCAATTTTCTAGGAGTTAAAGATAATTTGTTAAATGGCTGCTACGGTCACAGAATCCCTTTCTTAATTTTTCTACATTCGTAAATGCATTTTTTAGTCTTTGTTATACTATAATCTTAATTGTATCACCTTTTTTTTGCCTGTGCATTGAAAAGGTGACAGCCACTCTAATGTGAAAGGTGTTAAATGTCTTCCTATTGTCTTTAGCTCACAATACTGAAGGCTCCAAAAAGAGTTAACCTTTCTTTATATTCATTTAACGAGCCACTCTAAAGCAATAAGAAAAACATTTTTTATGAAATGAATAGCACTTCTTCACAATCAACTCCAACCTTGTTCTTTAATTGATCCATGTTTTTTTACTCATTTGCTCCTGAAAACAATCCAACATCTTATTAGTTGCAGGATAATAGGTGTACTCTTTGATCTCTGTGTTGAAATGTACAAGAGGGGTAGATAACTTTCTCCATTATGGTGCCAACTTAACCAAAATACAGGATTTTTTGCAATTGTAACATCATTGCAGACAGCAATATATAATCTTGCATTTTACGCCATTCAAATACCGGTATGTGATTTTCTGTATATAGTGTCTATTTTCATCCCCTGGTATGGTCTTTGTTGCACTGCTGAGTTTAGGATGAGATTTTTGCGCTGTGGCATTGGTAAATGAGGAAATAAGAATAAGCATGATATTTTGGGAACCTTTTACATCTCATTACATTAGAAACACGATAGATTAAGTTAAAAATGAAGAATATCTAAAAGCAAAATAAATCTTAAGCATAATAAATTAAATAAACGAATTAATGCAAACTGGCAGAGTGGAAATACATTAGTATACCATTATATAATGTGTGAGGGGTACTGTATCGGCTGACAGTTTGTAAATAATTAAGTAAAATGATATATTCTCTTCATAGTAAATGCTAAGCAAACTTTACCTATGACATAGCAAAATTACTGCAGCAACTCTGAAGTTATTTTCACCCTCATTTTCTCACCTTAGTTTACCACAAATTGAGTGATTGAGAAATTTCCCCCTCCTGGGTTTAGCACACTAAGGGGCATATTTATAAAGGAACGATGTTAGCGCAAAAATTACCGCCGCACATCGCGGCGCGAAAATAGCGCTATCGCCGTATTTATAACGGCAGCGCTATTCCCGCGATACCTATCGCGGCCGCGTGTGTCGCGGTAATTTTAAGCCCCTTAAAATCCCTTCCCGACGCCGCTCCTAAGGGGGCGGGGCATACGCCCACCACGCCCACACCCCCCGCGGCGGCAGCGGCGACCAACCGCCGCCGCCGCCGCCACTTCCCAGCAGCCCCTCCCAACCCGTTCCCCGTTCGCGGCAATCTCGGAACGGGAGGCTAGAAGGGGCTGCCGGAAGGGGCCGCAGCATGGTCGCGACCACCCCGCGCGCACCCCCTCCCCGCAACCCCTCCAAGCCCCCCGCCCCGGCCGCTCCCGGGGAGGGACGGGAGGGAGCCGCTGGGGGGGTGGAGGCTCCCTCCAGCGGGGCCCTGAGAAGGGCCTTTTGGGGCTTAGGGGGTCCCGCAGCCGAACGGGACCCCCCTCCCCGGCCCTTATAAGGGCCCTTGCGGCACTGACAAGTGCCTTTGGCGGGGGTCCCGCAGCTGAAACCGGGACCCCCAGTGCGGCTCTTAAAAGAGCCCTTGGGCGACGTCTTCTTTCTTCCAGTCCGGCGACACCAGCTCCGCCGAGGCCGCCGACCCCCGAGAGGTACCCCTGCGGCCGCCAGGGGTACCCCCGGCGGGCGCCGGCGACCTCAACGAGGCCGATGTTGCCGGCGTCTTGATCCGACGCGACGTCTTCGGGCTGGCGACACCAACCCCACTCAGGTCGCCGATGCCAGGCAGACTCACTGCGGCCGCCAGTGAGCCCGCTGGCACCGCCGGCCTCAGCGGAGCCGATGTTGCCAGCCGCTTCTTTCTTCTTTCTTCAGCCATCTACTGCGATGGCATCTGAGTTCCGCGGCGGAAAGCTCCTCTTTATATAGGTTTGCAGAAATCCATAATCCGTTTCTGATTGGTCAATTTTTAATACTTGCTTTACATTAACCAATCAGATTTCAGAACTTTCCAGAAATCTGATTGGTTGCCCAGGGGCTCTTTTAAGAGCCGCACTGGGGGTCCCGGTTTCAGCTGCGGGACCCCCCGCCAAAGGCACTTGTCAGTGCCGCAAGGGCCCTTATAAGGGCCGGGGAGGGGGGTCCCGGTTCGGGCTGCGGGACCCCCTAAGCCCCAAAAGGCCCTTCTCAGGGCCCCGCTGGAGGGAGCCTCCACCCCCCCAGCGGCTCCCTCCCGTCCCCTCCCCGGGAGCGGCCGGGGCGGGGGGCTTGGAGGGGTTGCCGGGGAGGGGGTGCGCGGCGGGTGGTCGCGACCACCTGCTGCGGCCCCTTCCCGGCAGCCCCTTCTAGCCTCCCGTTCCGAGATTGCCGCGAACGGGGAACGGGTTGGGAGGGGCTGCTGGGAAGTGGCGGCGGCGGCGGCGGGTGGTCGCCGCTGCCGCCGCGGGGGGTGTGGGTGGGGTGGGCGTGTCTCCCGGGGCGGGTGCGACCACCCGCCGCGGGTTGCCTGCCCATCCCCGCCGCGGGAGGTTAGTATCGGCTGACTTCGCCTCCTTCAAGGTGGCGAAGTAAAACAGCCGATACTAGCCGAGCGAAACCAGTACCGCCGCTTTATAAATAGAAGCGGCGGTAACGGGTAAGTATCGGCGCGAAAAGTTAACGAACCTTTATAAATATGCCCCTAAGAGTCATGTTTATAAAGGTTTGTTAAGTTTTTGCTGTACACAGTTTTTGGCAGAATTCCATTTTATAAAGCAGTTATAATCAGCGTCAAAAAAAATGTATGGCACATATCACCATTTCAAATATAGTGGCACAATAGGTTCTATTACTGACATTACTATTCCCCATGGTGTGTCTCTCAATAAAAATAGGTGTCCATGGGATGTTAGATTATTTTCGTTCATTTATTGAAAAACAATCTGCAATTTTTACTATTCAACAACAAAACGGACAGGGGGCTCTTTTTTCTACATGTACCAAATTATTCTAGGAATGTTTAACCTCTATTGTCCCCGTTATGTTACCTAATTATCTGTTACAGTCCTGGACTGGTATAGCGAGCCTTATCATTCATATGATCACAATAATGTATAGTAAAACCCCTTTGTTTAAATGCACAGAAAATCTGATATTGCATGGGCCGGTGAAAATCTTTGCTGCGTGACTGGACGTTTGGACGTTTTAAAAATAAATTGCAATTGATACAAAAACTGCACCTTTATAAATATGCATTATACTGTAAGTATGCCTAAGCTTACTAGGAGTGGGGGTAGTAACTGTATGTCTTTTATGTCTTGTTAAGGAAATACAAAGAAACACAAATGATACATTATTAGCAGTCCCCGGTCTATAAGTCAAAAACATTTTATAGTTTGAAGCTCTCTGTTGATGACTGGCTTCAATAGAATGGTGATCTTTGATCTAGACCTTTAAGGTTCACTGAGGGTGATTTACCTGAAAGTTCAAAAAGTACTGATACAGTATAAAATGCTGTTTATTAAACTGGGGAACAGTGACCTTGACCTTACTATGATGTACAATAAGAAGTAGATAACATATAGCATAAAGATTACAGTACATATAGATTACAGAAGTTTTTTAAGGAGAATGATAGTATAACAAAAATAAAATAAGTTCAGTAGTTTCTCCCTGTTATTAAGACCTGCATTGCTGTATTTTGTTTTACTTGAAAGGAACTTGAAAGGAACTTAGAAAGATGCAGCACCGACAATCACATAAATATGTATGTAAATGATTTTGAGGGTTAAAAATAAAAAAGTAACAGGAATTACTTGAACTTGATTTATTATTATTTTAATTCTCCTTTACATAGAATATTTTGTCAGTGGTGTTTAGGCTTTCTACAAGATGCTTGGACTTACAGAATAATTTAAATGGCAGCTATATATATGCCAGGTTAGTGCCCTGGGCCTTCCTGTATTAAAGATAGTACTGAAGCACTCATGAAGACTGACAGAACCAGTTTTCTTCATGCTGCCACTCCTCGTAGAAATAATATTGGGAGGTAGAGAGTACCAATCCTACCTCCCTGCCCCATGTACTTTTGCTTTTAACTATTTTGGATAAATCATTATATGCACTATAGTTTATTATATATATAGTTTTACTATACTTTAAATTAACTTGGGAAGTGGGTATGAAAATATAAAATTATTTAACATTGAAAAAAACTGACTTATGCATTTAGATGAACACTAGCTATAAATAGAATGGTGTTGTGAGTTGACCTAGAAGACAAAAAATTCCTGTGGATAAAGTGAATTTGGTAAGTATTTACAAGAAGCATCTAAAGTTCATTTCCTCATTGAGGCCTTTTGGATGCATGGTGTTGAGATAGTGTATCCAGTGTATCTCTCTCTGTTGGAGCTTTTTGTCGTAATCTCCTCCCCTGGATGCTTTTTCTACTACTTCCAACACCATCCATCTGACTTGGGCTGCATTGTGTCCCTGTATTTTAAAGTGTTTAGAAACTGATGTCACTCTTTCATTTTTCTCCAGATTACACTTTGTTATGAATCACACTTTTGTGTATACGCCTATGCGGGTTCTTATTTGTCTTTTTGTCTTGCCTACATAGGCTAAGCCACATGGGCATTTTAACATGTATATTACTCCCATAGTGAGACAACTAGCAAAGTGTTTTAAGCAAAGTTATCTACCCCTCTTGTACAAAATTAAAGTTGAAAATACAATTTAAAGACACAGTAACAACCAAAGACCATCCCTTTAAAAGAAAGAGCAACTATGTGCCCAACTTTAACTCAGAAGC
The DNA here is from genome assembly GCA_019447015.1 of Hymenochirus boettgeri. Classification (NCBI taxonomy): domain Eukaryota; kingdom Metazoa; phylum Chordata; class Amphibia; order Anura; family Pipidae; genus Hymenochirus; species Hymenochirus boettgeri. The sequence continues at coordinate 192,710,320 of CM033474.1, read as the reverse complement.
AGTAGATATGTTTCATAAATTGGTTCTATCAGCATTACAGCAAATTAAATGGGACAATAAAGAACACAAGAAAAACTTAAAATATAAAGAACGGAAGGCATTACAGAGCCTAAAGAAAAGGGACAATATAATAATAAAAAAAGCAGATAAAGGTGGGGCAACGGTAATACAAAACAAAAAATCATATGAAACAGAGGTAATGAAACAACTAACAGACAAGAACAACTACAAAGTGTTAAAATCAGACCCAGTTCACTCCATTTCAATAGCATTACATGACATAATAACAGAGGCATGGTCAATGGACATAATAGATAAAGATACTAAAGATTTCTTAATGGAAGAAAATCCCATCACTCCAGTGTTCTATACAGTGCCAAAAATACATAAAAATCTGAATAACCCACCGGGAAGACCCATAGTGGCAGGACTTGGTTCTATTTTACAACCGATAGGCACATATATAGAACACTACCTTCAACCAATAGTGAAGGAAATACCAGAATGCCTAAAAGATACAAAGGACTTCTTAAACCAGCTACAAGAAGTAACAGATGTAGCCAAATGCACTTATCTAGTAACTATGGATATCCAATCTCTTTACACATGTATCCCACATCAAGAGGGAATAGCAGCCGTGGAGAAAAGACTACTAGAACAGAATTTAAATACACCTAAAGTATACTTTATATTGGATTTGTTGAATATTGCATTAACTAAAAATTACTTCAGATTCGGCGACACGTTCTACAACCAAATGTGTGGTACAAGTATGGGCGCAATTTTTGCGCCAGCTTACGCCAATATATATGTCTCCGAATTCGAAAACAATTGTATTAAAAATAATGAACTGTATAAGGGTAAAATTATGTTCTACAAAAGATTTGTGGACGATATTTTCCTACTATGGTCAGGTACGGAAGGTGAACTAAAAAAATTCACACAAGAAGTGAATGAATGGCACAGCCACTTAAAAAATTCACCGTACAATATGACCCAGAGGAAATATATTCCTAGACGTAAAAGTCAAAAAAGCTCATTAATGTTAAATACTGATCTGTATGTAAAACAAACTGATAAAAATAATATATTGGAAGCCTATCGTTTTCACCCAAAAAGTACTATAAAAGCCATACCTATGGGGCAGCTTCTTAGAGTTAGAAGGAACGTCTCACGATGGGAAACCTGTAAAATAAGAATAGAACAGATGTCACAAAAATTTAAACAAAGAGGTTACCATAAAAAAACGGTACATCTAGCAGCAAAAAGCGCTAGAAACACCCAGATCAATGGTGCTTAAAAATAAATGGAAAACAGCACATCCTAAGGACAGTAAAATAACATATGTGTCAACTTACAATACACAATCAGGAAAAATTAAAAATATCATAAAAAAGTATTGGATGTGCTAAAAATGATGAAAAAGTGGGCAAACTGTTTAAAGAACAGCCAATATTTGCGTAAAAATGGAGGCAGCTTAGGCAAACAGTTGGTTCATTCAGATTATAGAAAAGAGAAAAAGAAGGAAATAGAAAAAACAAAACGAATAGGAACCTTTCCATGCCTTAGCTGCCAGGCAGTACAGCAATAATCAAAGAGAGAACAGTATCACACCCATCACAAGGTAACCAAATAAATTTAAAACACTTTGCTAATTGTCTCACTATGGGGAGTAATATACAGTTAAAATGCCAGTGGCTTAGCCTATGTAGGCAAGACAAAAGACAAATAAGAACTCTGCATAGGCGAACACAAAAGGGACATAAAGTGTAATTGGAGAAAAATGAAAGAGTGACATCAGTTTCTAAGCACTTAAAATACAGGGACACAATGAGCCCAAGTCAGAGGATGGTGTTGGAAGTAGTAGAAAAGCATCCAGGGGAGGAGATTACGACAAAAGCTCCTACAGAGAGAGATACAATGGATACACTATCTCAACACCATGCATCCAAAAGGCCTCAATGAGGAAATGAACTTTAGAGCTTCTTGTAAATACTTACCAAATTCACTTTATCCACAGGAATGAAAGGGGGAGATAAGGAAAGGGGACAGTTGTAAGGGGGGATGGAGGGGGATAAGATGGGAGGGAGGGGAGGAAGTGGGGAAGGGGAGGAAGGGAAGATGGAAGATGGGGGGGGATCGGGGGAAGGGGGGCGAAAGGGGAAGAGGGAAGGGTGGGGGGGAAGGGAAGGGGAGGGGGAAGATTTTGGGGGGAAGGGAAGAGGGGAAGATAGGGGAAGGGGGGAGGAAGATTGCGGGGGGGGGGGGAAGTGAAGGGGGGGGGGGAGGGGGGGAAGGGAGGGGAAGGGGAAGGGGAGGGGAGGGGGAAGGGGGGGGAAGAGTACGGGGGGAAGATGGCAGGGGGAGGGAGGGGGGAAGATGGAGGGGGGGAGGGAAAGACGGGGGAAGGGGGAGCGGAGGGGGCGGGGGAAGATGGGGGAAGGGGGAAGGGAGGGGGGGGAAGGAAGGGGGGGGCGGGGGGGGGGGGGAAGGGGGGGGGGGAAGGGGGCGGGGGAAGATAGGGGGAAGGGGGGGGAAGATGGAGGGGAAGGGAGGGAAGGGGGGGAAGATGGAAGGGGGGGGGGGAAGGGGGGGGGGGAAGGGGGAGGGGGAAGAGGGGGAGGGGACGAGGGGGGGGGGAAGGGAAGGGGGAAGGGGAGGGGGGGGGGAAGGGGGGGGGGGAGGAGGGGGGGAGGGGGGGGGGGAAGATTGGAAGGGTGGAAGAGGGGCGGGGGGGGGAAGAGGGGGGAAGGGGGAAGGGGGGGGGGGGGGGGAAGATTGGGGGAAGGGGGGGAAGTAAGGGGAGGGGGAGGAAGCATAGGGGGGGGGGGGGGGGGGGAAGGGGGGGGAAGGGGGGGGAGGAAGGGGGGGGGGAAGAGGGGGGGGGAAGGATGGGGGAGGGAGGGGGGGGGGAGGGGGGGGAGGGCGGAGGAGGGAAGGGAGGAAGATGGGGGAAGGGGGGGGTGGAAGATTGGGGGGGGGGGGAAGGGGGGGAGGAAGGGGGGAAGATGGAAGGGGGGGGGAAGGGGGGTGGGGGGGGGGGGGGGGGAAGGGGAGGCAGATGGGGGGGGAAGATGGGGGGGGGGGGGGGGGGGGGGGGGGGGGGGAGGGGGGAAGATTGGAAGAGGGAAGGGGGGGAGGGGGGGAAGGGGGAGGGGGCAGGGCAGGGAAGAGGGAGGGGAGGAAAGATGGGGGAAGGGGGGAGGAGTTTTTTTGGGGGGGGGGGGGGAGGGAAGATAGGGGGAGGCAGGGAGGGGAAGATAGGAAGAGGGAGCGGGAAGATTGGGGGGGTGGGGGGGAAGATGGGGGGGGAAGATTAGGAGGGAAGGGGGGAAGGGGGGGGGGAGGAAGGGAACGGGGGGAGGTGGCGGGGGGGGTGGGGGGAAGGGGGAAGGGAAGCTGGGAAGATGGGGGGGGGAAGATAGGAAGGATGGGGGGGGGGATGGGAAGATGGAAGATGGGGAAGGGGTGAGGGGGGGGGAAGTGGGGGGGGAGGAAGGAAGATGGGGAGGGGAAGTGGGAAGGGAGGGGGGGGGAAGGGGGAGGGGGGAAGGGGGGGGGGTGGGGGGGACGTTTTGGGGGGGGGGAAGGAGGAAGATGGGGAGGGGGGGGAAGGGAAGGTGAAGGGAAGATGGGGGGGGAAGGGAAGGGGGGAAGATGGGTAAGGGGGGGGGGAGGGGAAGGGGAAGGGAAGATAGGGGGGGAAGGGGGGGGGAAGGGGGGGGGGGGGGAAGATAGGGAGGGGAAGATAGGAAGGGGGAGGGGACGGGAAGGGGGGGGAGGGGGGGAAGGGGAAGGGGGGGGGGGAAGATGGGGAAGGGAAGATGGGGGGGAGGGGGGGGAAGTGGGGGGGGGGGAATGGGGAAGGGGGGGGGGAAGGGGGGGGAAAAGAGGGGGGAGGGAAGAGGAAGATAGGAAGGAAGATGGAAAGGGGAACGGGGGGAAGGTCGGGGGGGAGGAAGGGAAGGGGAAGGGAAGATGGGGAGGGAAGATGGGGGGAAAGGGTTGGAAGGGGGGGGGGGGGGGGGGGAAGATAGGGAGATAGGGCGGGGGGAGGGGGGCAGGGGGGAAGATGGGGGGGAAGGTGGAAGGGGGGGAGGGAAGTAGGGAGGAAGATGGAATAGGGGGGAAGGGAAGGGGGAAGATAAGGGCGGGAAGATTGGGGCAGGGGGGGGAAGGGATGGGGCGGAGAGGAAGGGGAAGATGGGGGGGGGGGGGAGGGGAGGGGAGGAGGAGGGGAAAGGGAGGGGGGAAGGGGGGGAAGGGCAGATTGGGGGGGGGGGGGGGGGTGGGGGGGAAGGGGAGGGGGAAGGGGGGGAGGGAAGGGAGGGGGGGGGAGGGGGGAAGGGAGGGAGGGGGGAAGGGAAGGGAGGGGGGGAGGGAAGAGGGGGGGGAGGAGGGGAAGGGGGGAGGAAGGGAAGGGGAAGGATTGGAAAGGGGGGGGAAGATAGGGGGAGGGGGGAAGGGGGGGGGAAAGATAGGAGGGAAGATGGGAGGGGGGAAATGGAGGAAGGGAGGGGGGGGGGGGGAAACAAAGGATGGGGGGAAAGATTGAGGGGGGAAGGGGGGGAAGGGGGGGAAGATGGGGAGAAGATAGGGGAGGGGGGGGGGAAGGGGGGGGGGGGGGGTGGAAGATAAGATGTGGGGAAGGGGGGGGGGGGAGGGAGGAGGGGGGAGGGAGGGGGAGGGGGGAAGGGGGGAAGGGAAGGGGGAAGATAGGGGAGGAAGATAGGGGGGGAGGGGAGATGGGAAGGAAGAGGGGAGGGGAGGGGAGGGGAAGATAAGGGGGGAAGGGGGGGGGGGTTGGTGGGGGGGGGGGAAGGGAGGGGTGAAGAGGAGGAAGGGGGAGGGGAGGGGGGGAAGGGGGGAGGGGGGGGGGGAAGATAGGAGGGGGAAGGGGGAAGGGGGGGATGAAGAGGGGGGGAGAGAGGGGGAATGGAGATAAAAGGAGGGGGAGGTGGGGGGGGGAGGGGAGGGGGGGGAGGGGGGGGGAAGAAGGGGGGAGGGGGGAGGGGGGGGGGGAGGGGAAGGGGGGGGAAGGGGGGGGGGGAGGGAAGGGGGGAAGGGGGGAGGAAGAGGGAAGGAGGGGGGCGGGGAAGGAAGGGGGGGGGGAAGGGGCGGGGGGGGGGAGGGGGGGGGGAAGGGGGAGGAGGGGAAGATGGGGGGGAGGGGGCGGGGGGGGGGAAGATAGGGGGGGGGGGGGGGGGAAGAGGGGGGAAGGGGGGAGGGGGGGGGGGGGGGGGGGGGGGGGGAGGGGGAGGCAGGGAGGAAGGGGGGGAGGGAGGGGGGGGAGGGAGGGGGGGGGGAAGATGGGGGATGGGGAATAGGGGAAGGGGGGGGGACGGGGTAAGATGGGGGGGGGGGGAGATGGAGGGAAGATGGGGGGAAGATTGGGGAAGAATGAGGGTGGGGAGGGGGAAGGGGGGGGTGGAGGAAGAGGGGAAGGGATGGGGGCGGAGCGGAGGGGGGAGGAAGGGGTGGGGGACGGGGGGGGGGGAAGGGGGGTGGTGGGGGGGAAGGGGAGGGGGGGGGGGAAGAGGGCCCGCACGAGGAAGGAAGTTGGGTTTGGAAGGGGAGGAGGAGGGAAGATAGGGGGGGTTGGGGTGGGGGGGGATGGGTGGGGGGCGGGGAAGGGAAGAGGGGGGGAGAGGGTGGAGAGGAAGGGAAGATGGGGGAGGGGGAGTGGAATGGGAAGATTGGGAGGAGGAGGGAGGGAAGATGGGAGGTGGGGAAGGGGGGGGAAGGAAGATATGGAGAAGATGGGGGGGGGGTGGGAGGGGGACACAGGTGGTGGAAGATGGAGTGGAAGGGGGGAGGGGGGAAGGGGAGGGGGGGGGTGGGGGCGGGAGGGTGGGGAAGATGTGGGAGATGGAAGTGGGGGGGAAGGAAGATGGGGAGGAGGGGGGGGGAGGGGGGGGGGAAGGGGGGTGGAAGGGGGAGGAGGTGAAGGTGGGGGGGAGCGGAGGAAAGGGTAGTGGGGAAGGGTGGGAGGGGGGGAAGGGGTGCGGAAGGGAAGATAGGAGGGGGGAGGGAGGGGGGGAGTGGGAGGAGTGGAAGGGAAGGGGGAAGGGAGGAGGGTGGATGGGAGGGGAGGGGGAGGGCGGAAGGGTGGTAGGGGCGAAGGGGAGATAGGACGGGGGGGGAAGGGGAAGATGGGGGAGGAAGGGGGGGGGGAAGTGGAAGGGGGGGGGGGAGGGGGAGGAAGTGGAGGAGGGGGGGGGGGCGGATTTGGAGGGGAGGGAGGATGGAAGGGGGAGGAGGGGGGGGGACGGGGGAGACGGGAAGTGGGACGGTGTGGTGGGTGGGGGGATGGGGGGGGCGAAGATGGAGGGGGGGGGGTGGGGAATGGGGGGGGGGAAGGGAGGGGGGGAAGGGAAGAGGAGGGGGGGAGGGGAAGGCGGGGAAGATTAGGGGAGGGGTGGGAAGGGGAAGATGGTGGGGGGGAAGTGGAAGGGAAGATTGGGGAAGGGGAGGAGGGGGGAGGGGAAGGGGGAAGTGGAGGGATGGGGGGGAGCGGAAGATAGCGGGGTGGGAGGAGCGGGGAGATAATCTGAAAAGAAACAAATAAAATAGAAAAATACAGAAGAAGAAAACAATAACATATATAAAAAATCAAGTAGTAGATCCAAAGGTGGTTTTAGATTGCAATGGTTTTAGATTATATTGTTTGTACATTGTTTTTAGCACCAGAAGCAAAGCACTTTAAATAGTGCAGCACCTTAGTAATGTAGCACTTTCAAGTAAACATAGGCACTTTATCACTAATGAAATGGTTTTAAAGTAAAAAGACACAGAATTTCTAAAAATGTATTTAAAAAGGTTTTAGAGTTATTAATAGTATAAAGTATGTTTTAGTAAATTAAGTAATCACAATAATGATGTTATAGGCGACACCCCAAAAGGAGGTGGAGCATTGTGAATAAAAAGATGCGTGTGTTGTGAATTTGCACCTGAGGAAGGGGGACACACCCCGAAACGTTGTGCACGCATTTCACTAATAAACATATAAAGAAAGAGCAAGGTCTACAGGAGTGCGTTCTTCAAACTATATCATTGCTAAAGAATATTTAACCCTGTATGTGGTTGACAGGATTTGAGGAACAGCACCCAGTAAGTCTCTGAAGGAAAGGAGTGCGGGGATTAACTAAAACGCGTGAACTTCCCATACCTGTATGGTCTGACATTTTGGGGTTAAATCTCCCAATTCTCTCATTGGTTCCACATAAAACCAATGGGGGTATTAAGGGGACCAAGAGGAAAATACAATTGCTGCCAAAATTGTGCAAATTTTCTATTTAAAGTAGAAGTTCCCAGAACTTCAATTTATGTTCTGTAGCATGGAAAGTGTTTATCTGGGACCCAAGTTACCAATAAAGGGGTGATTCCCATCAGAATTGTTTTTTTTTGTGTGTGTGGACGTCTGTAACAACAGTTTCCAATGCTGACAAACGTTCAGCGTGGGTAAATGTATCACCTATAAATACTGGTATGGTATCAGAGTGTTGTGTATTACAACATCATCCTAACTTCCTTTCCTACACATTAACCAGGTCTTTGCTATAAATTGTCTTTTGGTTCATATCATAATGTATCTTGAAGGTGAACTTTATAGTGTTTGGATTTAAGCTGGATAAACATAGTACTAATCTTTCAAAGATTCCAGAGAAAGATCGGGCTACACACAGTCACAAGCGTTCTCCCTATATAAAGTATAGGGAAACTGCTTGTGACTGCCATGCACCTATCAGTCGCAGATGACTCCCTTTACTTTAGTACAGGAAGTAACACTCACAGTCACTGAGCACACCACTCTTCCTAGGATCATCCTGCTGCAGACTGTAGTGCTATTCAGTCCATCAAATGTATCATCTAGAAAAAGTGCAAATACCTTTTCACAAATGGGTGAATAAAAGTTTTTGCAAATTTACAAAAGTTTGGAGTTTGTGTTTTCTTTACTTGGTGTTGATGGGAGGTAGAGCACCCTGTCTGCTCTGTACTGTACACTATATGACAGGCGTCTCCTACCTCTCCTACCTGTGGGTCTCCACATTTATAATTCCCAGCATTCCATTACAACTCTCTACAATATTAAAAGGCAGCCAAGTAATGCTGGGAGTTGTACATTAGATGGCCCACAGATTGAAAGTTCCAGCTAGAGTATAGGTAATAAATAGATGATTTATGAGTAAAACGTATTTATTTTAATTTTTAGACTTTTTTTAACCTCCTGGTAAAATTATAGAAAGAAAGAAAAAAACGGTCTCTGGATGGGTTCAGGATACGGAACCCATCAGTAAAGCGGCGCAGGTATTGGATTTGTGGGTCAGGTGCATGTCTGGCCAATTAAACCCACACAGAACTCTATGCTGCAATGAGACCAGCACCCAGAGCAAAGTGTCCCTTTCACAGGGCAAATGCTCCTTATGGCTACATGCTTCTGAAGAACAGAATCAGTCCTTATGGGCATGGTGATCCTGGCTATGGCTTGTCACAAACTTACTTGCCGCTCCGGTCCAGTGACAGCCGCACACTTCCGGGTGGGTAACCTCAGCAACGTCATGATGTCACAACGCCGGTGCACTCAACAGCATGAAGGATTCAAATGCTGCTCCTGTACCCTGCATCTTACCTCTCCTGTATCTGGTATCTTCTTTGTCAGCTCCTTGGTATCCAGCCTACAGTTCCCAGCATCTTGGTATCCAGCCTTCAGTTCCCAGCAGCATCTTGGTATCCAGCCTACAGTTCCCAACAGCACTTTGGTATCCAGCCTACAGTTCCCAGCAGCCATCTGTATTCCACATCAAGCTTTCCATTCCCTACTGTGGCTAATTGCAGTCCCTTATCCAGCCTGTGTATCCTCTTTCTGAATCATCAGCTTCCTTCTGAAAGCATACCTGTGTGAGGCTTTAATCATTAAATGACAACTCTACCCTGAACAGTTCTGGTTTATTTTACTCAATGCTCCTCTGCTACTCTTTCTGATGTCTTGAATGGCATATTAAAGGAAAGAAAACTTAAAAATACATATTTTTGCATATGATAAGGCAACACATAGTTTTATTCTATGTCCTGTAGAATAAACTTATGTAATCAAATAACATTGTCCCAATAGACATAACACACAGCAAACTTACAAAGATAAAACAAGCTATGTATCACCACTATCTTTGCCATGGCTGTTTGTTGTTTTATGAAATTAACCTGAGGCTACTAGGGTCAGCTCCCATATTAGTCTCGGTGGAAATTTAGGTAAACTCAGAGTGAGGACCTAGGAAGGGTGTGGGTTGGAACACTTTTGTTGTTATAGAATGTTTATAAAACTCATCTGGGATTCATAATACTGTATGTATTGTATACTCCATGTGCTGGTCTAATATCATATATATTATATATACAGGGTTTATCTAAGGATTCAGTTAGGTGAAAAACCTTTGCTAATGATATGGATGATGTGTCATGTCCCAAATATTCTGATTTGCCACTACTGTATGGAAAAAGAGGGTATGAGAATTGAGCAATTTAAGAACTATTGATGGTATAATACATCCAGATATCCCTAGGATAATGTTGAAACATAACCCTATGTTTTAGAACCAGAAATGTTTAGTAATACACAATCAGGGTTATTCAATAAAAGTTCTTATTGTTTAACTTTGCCCCAACCAATCAGATGTTAGCTTACAAATGTTAAATAAGATCTGATTGGTTCTGGCAAAATTAGCACCATTTTAAACGATAAGAGCTTTTATTGAATCTCCTTGATTATATTCTATAAGCACACAGATTTATGTCATTTTAGACCACATCACATCTTTACTTTAACATTACAAAGATATATACTTGTATTTGAGAGAATACATCTAATTGCAATATGTTTTCTTTTAAACAATCTGGTAACTAAAAGTTTACCAATTACATTTCATCCAATTAATGTTAGCTATCTGGCCTTTACCTATAAGTCCCAAACGGCTTGGGTAGATAATTGCTTTTTAAATTCAGCTGGAGGCATAACAATGAACAATCAGTCATCTCTGTTGCTGTTTAAGGCTAATTTCTCTGTATTAGCTCAATGTCATGTATATTCACAGCAGTGACATTATCATTAATGTATTTTAAGTTTCCAAGTGTAAAGTGATTTTTGTGTTTGAACTTTTTTATATATATTGTTTTAGAAATCCTGCCTACCTATAATTAATCTACTGCTAAAATCATGATAAAGTAGCATGCCCACCCTTGACTTGTCGGTTATCTGCCCACAACTACAATTGCTATTATTATTAGTTTACCAGTTTTACAAATATGCATTTGTAACCAGATATTTAAATTATAAGTTCTATTTTTTCTGGCAAAGGTCAGGGCCGTCTCTACCATGAGGCAGAGTGAGCATTTTTGCTTAGGCAGCAGAAGAAAGGCAGCAGTTAAAAAGAAAAAGTGTGAGAACACAATCACACTCACTGTGGGCAAACTTGTATATAACAATCACTGTAAGCAACTGTATGTGTTCCAGACACATACAATGTGGACAATCTTGTATGTACCAATCACTGTGGGCAAACTTATATGTATTAGTCACATTCACTGTGGGAAAACTTTTATATACCAGTCACTGTGGGCAAACTGGTATGTACCAGTCACTGTAGGAAAACTTTTAAGTGCAAGTCACACTCACTGTGGGCAAAACTATATGTACCAGTCACACTCAATGTGGGAAAACTTGTATGTACCAGTCACACTGTGAGCAAACTTCTATGTACCAACCACATCACTGTGGGCAAAACCACCCTTCATATGTCATATATATGCAATGTGGCATATATAAGTCGGCCCTCAAGTTTCCCAGCCACTGTTAGGTCATCCTTCTAATTCACCAGCTACTGTTACGTAAGCCTTCCAGTTCACCAGAAACTGTTATGCCAGCCCTCCAGTGTCCCAGCCTTTGCTGAACCTAACAGTGACTGGCAAACTGTAGGGCTGGACTAACATTGATTGGCAAACTGAAGGGCTGACCTAGCAGTGTCTGCTAAACTAGAGGGCTTACCTAACAGTGTCTGCTGTACTAGAGGGCTGACCTAACAGTGTCTGCTGTACTAGAGGGCTGACCTAACAGTGTCTGCTGTACTAGAGGGCTGACCTAACAGTTCACCAGCCAGTGTTAGTAAGCCCACAACACACACCTCCACAAGCCACACTTTTTTTTAGCATCAGTACGTAAGTGTGGCTTGTAAAAGTTTGGCTCAGGTGTCAAAAGGTCTAGAAGCAACCCTGGCAAAGGTATCTGCCTCCTTCATTTGTGCAATAAACATTTTATAAGCTTGAGCATGTGCAGAGGAGGCAGCAGGTAAAATTGCAGTCAATCATTGCAGTCCATTGTCATAGCCTTGATAGACTGCATGGAGGAAGGGGCCAGCTTACTCTTCCAGGATGGGGACCACAATAAGCAAAGAATTTTAAGTTAAATCTGCACTGAAAGAAACAGAAGTCTGTTTCTATAAGTTTCTGAATCACAAGTTCACTGACTGTATAATAATGATCTCGTGTGATCAACAAAAAAAAAAAAATTTACTTTTGGGTATCTAGGCTGAGGTACAATTCACAAGGGCAGTAACAATTAAGATTGAAATGATGAACAGTGCACATTATTAATTGCAATAAATAAAATTAGGTCAATAATCTTTCCCTTGGTTGTTCCTTTTATGTTATTGATGATTGACAGCTATCTACTTGTCACGTTTTCACATTGCCCTTCATTTTGCCAATAGATTATTTGAAATTCATTAAATTGACATTGGTTGATTCATATAAAGGAAATACCAGCACAGAATTACAAATTAGAACTGTCAGTGTCAGTGTAATGAGGTGTCAGAAGTAGAAGTGACTAAAGGTAACTTCAGTACACCAGTAAAGTAAAAAATGTATTGTTGTAGACATCTATGTAACCACAGCTTTGTCAAGAAGACCCTAAAGCAACTATACACATACAAACATGGCTACAGCCTGCATGTTATTTAAAAATCACAAAGAATTGGTATTGGTTCTTCTAATGGTTAATTCCATATTAATGAATCAATTAAATGTCAGGCACACTGCAAAGATAACATTTCTTGAAAAATATACTTATTGTAGAGATAGCAGACACCCCTAAATGTTTCTAGGGTAGAAGCCCTTCCTTGGGTTTTAATTCCACATTAGCCTAGTGTCTTATATTAAATATGAACAGTTTCTGGCATTAATAATAAAGGCATTTTCCAATTGTTCAGCATGTTCTAAATCTGCCTGTCTCTGGAGTGACCCATTATAAGTACACAGAGAAATATAGGGTAATGTCCAAAAAGGACTAACAGACCCATTTTTATTATAAATATGAAATATTATAGTAAGAATGAAATAGATAAAATTACATCTCTGTCCCTTACCTTAAACACAGTGCAAGAATGCAAGCTATTGTATTTTTTTTATTGTTAAATGCAATGCCATTTCATTTGTTTTTATTTACACATTTAACAATAGTTAATACAAGTTACAGCAATAGTTATTAACAATACTTGTTTCCTTTTAAAACGTGTAAAATTTTTGGTTTAAAGAAGACAGACTGATAGGAACCTAAGTATTTTTCTTGATGTGCCATGTATAAAATAAAATATGGTAGAGTATTGTTACTAACCTTTCCAACCTCTTCCATAGTTGCAACCATCAGGAAAATACCAATTTATGTAAACAGAAAATACAAGCAACATGTTTTACTAGTGAACATTGCATTAATGCATGTGGACATCAAGAAAATAAAGCCTTATAAAGCATTTAAGCAAAAAATCAACATCATTCCAATGGGGACATTTAATTGACAAATTTCCAGTGATCCTACCAATGTGGGCTGGGTGGGGATTTCAATGATGTATGGATATATGCTTTCCATAAATTAAAGATATAGAAGGGGAGATGTATGTAAATGTATGTAATATTAGCTGCTAACAGCTAAAAAGGAGTTATATCGACGCTTCCTAATGTAATATTAGGTTAGCGGGTTTAACTCCTACTTTGCCGGGCTGTTGCCATTAATGGCAACAGACTCCTGATTAAATATCCATAACATTAGTTTTTGTGCTACATTGTAGCTTGAAAATGATTCCCTTTTAATAGAGATGTTACCTTAGCATGATGCACTAATCCCTTAGCATCTCAACCATAGAAACCACTTACGTGGTTCAACCTACACCCCCTTTCATTGGAAAGTGGAAACACACAATGGTTAGCACATTTAATATACAATAATTTGAAGTGAACTTTGTATGATTTTCCATTATTTGAATTTTTTAAAAAATTTACAAAAAAGATTTTACTAATTATTGAGTTTTTGCAGTAAAGAAAAAAGTATTACCACCTTCTTTGTTCAACTATTGTACAACAATGTACACTACTTATATACTAATACTATTTTGTGTAAAACATAGTAAAATGCTATTACTATAATAAAGAAAATGACTTTGCCTCATCTAAATCTTTAAATTACTACATGTAAGTATTATATATCACATACTCTCAGGTGTGTGTGTTGCTGCATGCCTTCAATACAGTACTTTTTGTTTCTCGAGCTAAGTATCCCCCCCCCTCCCTCTCTTAACCAACACCTATTTCCATCTGATCAGACTTTCTATGAGGGTAAGCATGCTCAGTTATCACTATGAGACAGCATACAACATACAGCATACACATATCAACTGTCACCATTCCAGTTACAGCAAAACTGCACACAGCAGAGGAGTTTCTGTAAATAAGGCCCTAAAGTGACAGCTGAAATGTAAGATGGTTCAGATTGGCTATCTAAAGAATTAGGGGGCAGATCAACAAATAAATGGTGAGATAAATAAATGGTAAGAATTTTAGTTTCCATTAATGAGCAATTTCCCCCCCAAAATGGTCTCCAAGGTATGTGCAGTATAAACACAGCCTGGGCCAAATGCTGGTCTTGAGTAATTTCATTATTCATGTAAGAATTTTTCCTTGCTATGAAATTAAGTTGTAGCTGCAGTATGCAGTCTAGTGCCTGAATAACATCTTAATACCAGAACTAGAATGGTTGTAAGAAAAACGACAAGGCTTTAAGAGATAGTAATAGGAATGTTTAAAGAAAATGTGAAAGCTGCATCAATGAGGGAAAAGAGAACCTCAGACTGACAAAAGGAAAGGTTGTTACCTTGGATACAAAATTCACTGGAGGATCAGCCAAGCAGATTGCAGAGATACCACTTATCAGTGGAAGAACAGCAAAATCAGCAGAAAATAAATGAGCACAACACCAGTTCTTGTATAATCAGTGCACTCTTTGTGAATTACGAACCCAATGTCAAAGTGTCCCTGGAAATTATGTTTGTATGTCTGCAACTGTGTTTATTAAATTATTTGTTTTGTAATATTTAACTATACAGATTAAGACAAAAGCATTATATTGATTTTTTACATTAAACTTTGATAATTACACATTAATCATTTCCATAATATTGTCAAACACAAAATCATATTGAACAATTTTTAACAGAAGACACGTGACTATAGACTGTAATGGCAATGCCAATTTTTTTTTATTATTATTGATGCGTCATCATCGTGGGTACACAAAGAAGATGCTGTGGGAGCACTCCTTAGGCAAAATTACTTCCTACAAATAGTGGAAGTGCTACTGATCTGACTAAAACATTAGAACAAAGAAAAAGATTATTAATGCAAATTCCTGGCCCCCTGTATAATAAATTATCTGTGCTACACATTAAATATGCATAAGCATTGTAACTAAACCCCCTATGTTTTTCCAAGGCCCAGAAGAAACACTTCAGCATTGCATAAAATCAGGAATGTTTTCTTTAGGACTGCTGATTTCTATGAGGCAACCACTAGACATAATGTTGTGGTATATACAGTATCCTTTGTAGGAGCTTGTTACCTTTTCTATATCTGTGATATTCAGTAATATTAATTGGACTTAATTCAGAATGAATTATGTATTTGCTGCTGGTCCGGCCCCCTGCTTGCAGTTTCATGCAAGCAGAGGGCCGTGTCTAAACACTGTGAGAAAGAGGCAGTGTAAGAAGTGATCGGCTTAGATTTTTTACAAATAACTATAGCAGTTGGGGGTGGGAGATCTACACTACAGAATTTTTTTTAAAAAGGGGTGGACATGCCCTTTAAGCTAGCTTAAATAGAAAATGAAGTATGGATAGAGTAACAAAGCAAGTTTAACCACAAAATGAGTGCCCCACAGGGAGGGCTCCAAGCGCTACCTCATGTGCTATAGGTTCGCCACCACTGATCTAGTCCAACCTTTATAACCTCCTATTTGACCTTACCTACCAGTTGATCCACAGGAAGGCCCAAAAAAAAAAAAGAAACAAGGGGGGGGGGGGAGGAAAATACAATCCTTACCCCAAATGACAAATGGAAAGTATCCCTGGATCAACCAGAAATACAGTGTATGTATTAATACCAGTAATTCTCAATATTTTTTTGTTTTATAAACTTATCCAGCCCACTTTTAAAGCTATTCAATGAACTTGCCATTACTACATTTGCTGGGTTTCACCATCCTCACTGTAAAAAACCTTTCCTAACCTTTCCATAATGCATATGCAGGTTGAAAGCATTTGATTGTGTTCATGCAAGAACCAGGTGATGCCCACTCGGAGCTAATTTAATTTCCACACTGCTTTTTAATTAGAGTGACACTTTCTACAACTGCATTAAAAAGGTGAATACTTTCACCTAGTTCTGTAGATTATCAAAGCCTTGTAAACCATATATCAGATAACAAATTATCTTTAACAAGGAAAAGCTGACAAGAAATATAATGAAACAAAAACCTAAGATCATTTTTATGAAACCTAAATGACTCTCATTCTTCACCAGGTAATATTAAATATGTGTAATTTCATTTTCTCTAATATAGTTTTATAATTGCCTATAGCAATCCTTCTGAATAGTGCCTTACTAATTTATAACTACCTCTTCCAAAGCCTTTTCTTGAACAAAAAAGCGAAAAAATCTGCTTATGCTAAATCTCCCTTTTTCAATTTCTACAAGATCCCTTGAGCGCATTTTAGCAATTTAAAGATTACATAAATATATAATTTATTAAAATCTAATGACAGTTTAGGATTAGGCCACAGAATTCAAATGAGAACACTGAATATTATTGTTCGCTTTGCATAATTTCATGTTACATTGTTTCATTTGAATGTTTTCTACACATTTTAGAAAATTACAGTACATATTTTTTAGATAATAATGTAATATTTATTACAGCATTAATTGAAAAATAGCACTATGTTGTTTTCAACAAAGGACATCGTAGTTTTATTGGGTATGAGTTAAAATAAAATTCAAAGACCTATTACCAAAATAACGAATATTAATTTTTCCAACCAATTAAGACATTTCATGTCAATAGAGAACTAGGGCAAGGGTACAATTACCCAAATTGATCTGTAATCCTCTTTGATAAGACTTAGGCTGGGTACACACCAGCCGATATTTTCAGCTGACCGACCGATTCATGGCACTTTCGGTCGATCTGCCGAAAATATCGGCTTGTGTTTGCCGTGATCGACATTGTTCGTTTGTTCTTCCAGATTGGACAAGCAACATGGGACCGCACAATCGATTGTTCGCAAATTTGGTCGCGGCCCAATTGGCTGCAACCGACGGATATTGTCCTGGCCAGGTGCTCGCACGTTGCAAACGCTCGGTCGGGACATATAGTCCGGCCATGTGTACCCAGCCTAAGGGTCATATTTCTACACAAGTGAAAATCTTTTTGATTTCTCTACTATAGACATTTCAGAAATGCTTTTCCTTTGCAGAAGTGCAGTTTTTTAATTTATAAAGCAATAACCATTTTTTACCCATCACATGGAACATTTTTGGCAACATCATAACAAAGCCAGGAAGTATACAAAACATGTAAAGGCCACTCAAGAACCCAGAAATGCATTATACCATCTTTGACTTGGAAAAATTATTTTGTAGTAAATGATGCCAAAACAATTGCTTTTACATACCAATGAGTAACTGACACTACAAAGTGCAGTACCAATGGTAAAAACATTCAAAATGATTTTTTTTAACAAGCCATTCAGGGAAATTCTGCCATAATGTAAATGCACCCTTTTATATACAGTATTTGGCCCTTAGAAGGTCCATCTAAAATGCAATAACTGTATGTAGAGTGGTGCCCAAGGTTTTCACACCAGCAAACATAAAACACAGTGGGGAAAAATGCACTGCATTAGTGCCCATTTTATAGTGAATTTTTTCCTGCCTCTTGCAGTTCAGTTCTGTGCTATGACGCCATGTGCGTGCAGCAGTCTATTTTAAAAACACATTTAGGGAGATTCAATAAAAGTTCTTATTTTTAAAAATGGTGCTAATTTTACCCCAACCATTTAGATTTTAGCTTTCAAATATTAAATAATATCTGATTGCTTGGAGCAAAATTAGCACCATTTTTAACGATAAGAACTTTTGTTGAATCTCCCTGATAATCATTAAAAATGGTGCTAATTTTGCCCCAACCAATCAGATGTTAGCTTTCAAATGTTAAATAATATCTGATTGGTTGGGGTAAAATTAGCACCATTTTTAACAATAAGAACTTTTATTGAATCTCAAAGATTGTACTGCAGTAGTGGGAACACTAGAATGTGATCTATATGGCAAAAAAAATCTTCATCCTTTTTCAGAATGCATGTGTTTAAAAAACAGACAGAAACACATGCTAGTATGAACAAAGCCTAAATCATTCAAAGATGTTTTATCCAACCATATTTATGGGTTGTTTGGATTAGCAAACCAGACAAATCTTGTAAGGTTCTTGTAATACCATATAAACTCAAGTAAAAGTTGATCCGAGGTATAAGCCGAGTATAAGCTAAGGTACTTATTTTTTCCTAAAAAACAAGTAAAACTGATTAGCTCAGTTTAAGTCAAGGGTAGAAATTATGACCTCTACTGCCTCCATGACCACATATGGTATAGCTTTATTGTAGGGGGAAAAACGTGTGTGTATTTTTTTGTATGTGCATTTCACTTTATTTTTTTATCATTTTTTTTTATCATTCGCAAAAATAATCATCAGATCATCTTAGGGAATGATAATGACCTTGGAATACAGGCATAATCTGATTGGAAAAATCACTTCCTGGAACAAATTTATTGGAAGTGATTTTTCATTCATTGGCAAAGATCAATAATTAGGTGATTAGAACTGATCCCCTAATATTGATCTCTGCCCCCAATTTTTTCTAAGTCTTTGCTAAATATCAAAGACTTAGAATGAATGGAACTCCTGAGCTCTATTCACAAATACTATAGTAAGCTGTCATTTACTTACTATAGCTTTTTATACAGCTTACTATAGCTTTACTGCACTGCGATCTGAATGGAGATCGCAGTGCAATACCTCTACTACACCACCAGGGCACAGTAAAAGCCTAAGGGAAACCCCAGTGAAGAAGGTGCGAAATCTCCAGGGGTCTCCCTTATCACAGAACTCCTCTTATCTTCGTGGGACCGGCTTCTATTTTGCAGTCATGGCTTCTAAGGCTGCTAGCTCCCGATCCCCACATCAGACTTGAGGAGGGCTAGTGGTGGCACTCGAATGCTTCCCCCCAATTTCTCCTATCCATAAAGGGTCAGTATGCAGCAAAAGTGCCATGGGCTGCTAGCTCCCAGTCCCCACATCGGATTTGGACCAAACTGATGGGGGATCAAGGGGGCAAGGGGGGCACTTGAATGCCTAATTGCCCCTAGCTGCCTTAAAGGGGCAGTATGTAGCAAAAAATATAAAAACCTAGGCTTGTACGCAAATATATACGATACATGTATGTAGTTACATACGTATTTTTTGTGTTAATTTGCAGGTTTCACCAAGAATCATAGATCTTTTTTCTTTACCAGCCAAGTCTGGTTCTCATTTAAGTAGTGTAGGTGGAGCAGCTTCTTTTTAGCAAGGCAGTGACTCTTTTTCATAACAAATGTATAGGACGAGTCTTCAACCTTATGCACAGCAATCCTTTATTGTAACATTAGTGGTAACAAACACGAGGTGAGGAAAACATGCTCCAGAGACCTCTCCCTGACGCGTTTCGTGACTATAGTCATTTCATCAGAGGTAGGTCACCAGATTGATTATTAGTGACTCTTTTTAGGTGGTAAGTTTGCTTGTCTCTCCTGGTACATTAAGTGAAGGATGGGAGGTAAGACATAGCAAGTTTACCTCCATTCTTCACTTAAAGCTTAAAAGCCAACGTTCACTTTAAAAGTGAACTAACCCTTTAAGCTCATAAAGTACTTACTGTTAGAACTTAGCTAAAGAATCATTATTAGCAGATTTTCCTGCTTAAACAGAGTGGGGGAAGGTGTTAACCTTTTCATATGTATTTAGGAAGCAACTTGTTATATTTGGGAGCATTTCTGCAAGACTGTGTCTTTGTATGTGTTTATTTCTGCACTCTACCATTTATATTAGTGTGTGTATTGCTGCAATGTACATTTAGGGCACGGCCACACTGCAACGCACCTGAATCGCACACGATTTACATGTGTTTGCGCTTGCAATTTGTCCATTGTCATTATGAAAACGCATGCGATTGCACAAAAAACGCATGCGTCACCAATTGATTGACACGTGTGAATCGCAACACACCCAAAATCGCAAGATTTTGGTGCGTTGCTGCAATTTTAATACAATTGGAAAATTGCAATCGCTTGAAAAACGTGCTTGTGTGACCTAGCACTTAGAAGTGTAATGCAAGCTGCATAGATTTCAGTTTAGACATACAGCATGTATTTAATGCAATGGAACTTAGCAATTTCCTGAGGCTGTGGCCCCACTTAAGTGCAATTGGACCCTAGCAGAGCGCATGCAATACAGACAAAAAAATGGTGATCACATGCACTCCAATAGCACACAGAAACGCATTGAATGTAGTGGGGCCAGTCCCATAGGCTATTACATGCCTGCACTCCCACTAGCACAATCGGATCACAAACCACAATCCAAAACGCGATAGTGGAAGCTAGCCCTATATTTGAATCTTAAAGGGAAAGGTGGCAACCCCAGTAGAATTGAACTGACCACTTTACAAGGTACGCTTATAAAAACAAAACAGCTCAGAGCTGCAGATGCAGCATATTGATGTGAACATGGTCTTAGCACAGCTCTGTGCAATGCATTTTAAAGGGGAATGTTGGAGCCTGGAAGTAGTTTTGGAAGTAGTGTAAAGGCAAAGGCCACCTTTGCCTTTAAGACCCAAACACGTATTAAATATATATGTTGCAGTGCAGTACCATTGCATTAAATACAAACTGTATCAGCTTCTAAAGAAAATACTAACAACCTTTTGTTGTGTACATATTATCAAGCCTATGTCATAAAAGTTCTTATGTTAAAATCTGATTGGTTGTGGGAAAATTTGCACCATTTTTAACGATAAGAATTTTTAATACATAGTCCTGTATATGTGTTCGGGTCTTAAAGGCAAAGGTGGGAATCCTAGTTGGAGTGATTTTCTTTATGATAACCTTCCTACAGGCAGCCTTCCTGCTGCATTAATGTTATAGAACATGTTTGCATTCCCTCTAACAGTAGCCCTTTAATTGGCATTCTCTCCAATAATTCCTATTAATATGTACATTTATATAAACAACATGGTGCAGAGCTGCAAATGGCAAACCCTCCAACATTCAACTTTAATACATACACTAAGGGCCACACTGCTGCTTTTTTTTGCGTTTGCGCTTGCATTTTTTTCAGATCATTGAAAATGCGGCAACGCACCGAAAACGCATGTTATTGCTACAGCTGACAGGGAGAGCTAGAGACCTTCACACTACGGGCCATATTTATAAAGGTGTGGTATCGCCTTCTTTAGCGATTGTTATGGCGATTATCAATTTATGATCACTATCGTAAATCTTGTAAATGGACGATTGCCAACGTAAATCTACGACCGCCTGTAGAATATCATTATGGTAATTTATTACCACATGTTATGGTATACTACTGCCACAGTCGTACAGTAACGTATCGCTAGTTTTTAAATATGGCCCTCCAACACTTAAACAATCCATTGCAGGTAAAACATACAAAGACACAGGTCTGTAACTGTGAATAGTGCAGGTTTATTGCAAGACATGCATTCTACATGTTTTTGGCCCACTCGTCCTTCATAAAGTGCTTCAGTGGGTCTGAAACATGTAGCAGGCATGTTTTGCAATAAACATGCAATATTCACAGCTACAGACCTGTGTCTTTGTATGTTTCACCTGCAATTTATTGTTTATATATCGGATTTGGTGGAGTGAAAGCCGTAGGTGAGACATGCATTATTTCAGATTCGGACACACTAGATACCCAGATCTATATACATCACACTACAACACTGCTACTAAGTGTTAATCAGCTACACCACCAATTTGAATATTGATGATTTAATATAATTCATACACCATAGGGTTTAAGAGGTGGTAGTGGAAATCACACAGGTGCTGTAAATGTAATAAAGGTAAAAGTACTGGCAGGCAAGGGAAAATGTCAGCTTCAGAGTTGGGGAACAAACAGAATGAGCTCATAGAGGTAAAGAAAAGGCCCCTGAGTGGAATCTTCCATGCTGAGAGGATGTTGAGGCAAGTACTTTTAACTTAAACTTTGATTTTTTGGGGGTTTAGTTCTCCTTTAAAAGGTATGTCCACCTTAAATAAAAACTTTTAATATCTTGTAATGGACATTTTATATAGACAAGCTATTATGCAGCACCAAAATTGTAATGTAGAATGTAAGGCATATATATTGAATGTGTACATGCTATATTCTGTAGCATAATTTTTTACCATTAGTTTCACTCTACTTATATGGACATACATATATGGATGGATGTACAAAAGATGATTGGAATGCCTGAAATTCCTGAGGATACCTTTAGCACCTATATCTCCATCTATCACTGCTATCTTCACCTATAATCAAGTTTGATGGAAGACTTAAAGCATCTTATTTAACATGGATTGTAATAATCAGGTTTGTTTGCATTTATACTACCGTATACTAAAAACGATGACTATAAGAAAATTAAGAACACTTTAGCAGGCTCCTCCATAATCAAATGCTGAGACGTAATCTATTAATAACTTTCATATATATCTCATAGAAGTTGAACCATGTGGTATTTGCATTATTTATCATTCAGATGCTCTTCTTCAAAATTAAAACTGAAGTTAGAGCAAATACAGGGCTGTGTTTGGAGATGGCCCTCCAGCAACTGCAAAATTGGTACTATGTCTCTAAAAATTTTACATTTCTGACAAATTTCTGCAGATCTTAGAATTTATCAAACCATGCCTAAAGGTCAATCTTGTATATACATAAACCTGTCTTTAGAGCTTATAAGGTTTATATGGTTTTAACTACCTAAATTATACACTAAATTATTATAATATATAGGGGGTTATTCAATAAAAGTTATTCAATAAATGTTACATAAGTTCTGATTGGTTGGGGCAAAATTAGCACCATTTTAAACGATAAGAACTTTTATTGAATCTCCCTGATAGTATAATAGTATTTGAGGTTTAATAAAGACATACGCCCATCCAGCCCAACCTATTCAGCAATACCCACATTTCCTGCCGTACTGTTGATCCAGAGGAAGGAAAAAAAAACACCAGAATTATGAAGGGGAAATAAATTCATTCCTGACTCCAGTGGCAATCGGAAATACCCCATGATCAACTTTATGTATCAATACCAGTAACATGCAACATTCCTTGCTTTCTGTGAGACAGATAACATTAAAAGCTGTACGTTTGCTATAACAAAAACCATACTTTCACAAAAAAGAAATCAATCCAAGGTTAAATATATAAGAAGAATATCACATATTGAAAAATCAATAAATAAAGTGAGATTTCCTAAAAGTGCTCTACACTGTAATTAAAAACTCTAGAAACCAAAATTCTCAGTTGTGTTTGTTATAAGCCTGTGTTCCCATGGAAACTTCTGCAATTATTGTAAGCAAGCCATACATTTTCACTTATAACTGCTGGTATACAAAAATTGAAATCCGACTGCTACAAAAATAGCAGATTAACATTATTTTTTAATTAACATTATTTTTTATTTAAATTAAATTTTTATGAATTATTTTAAATCATAATCTCAAAAAAATTTTAATTGAATTATTCTGTCTTTTCTCTGATCTTTTCTGTTTCACATTGACATTTAATTAGATATATC
This sequence comes from Hymenochirus boettgeri, assembly GCA_019447015.1. Lineage (NCBI taxonomy): Eukaryota > Metazoa > Chordata > Amphibia > Anura > Pipidae > Hymenochirus > Hymenochirus boettgeri. Next base: position 192,687,042 of record CM033474.1, on the reverse strand, counting down.
TTATCTTAAATAACTGCATTTCGATGGGACTGCGGTTTCAACCGAGGATCAAAAACATTTGGCCAGCTATATATAACACTTGGCTATAGAGGTAGCTTGCAGGTTAGCAGCTTCTAGAGTTTTTTCTATGCAGTAAAGTGGCCATAGACACAGCAGCTCATTATAGCTCTGCATATGGTGCCCGTCGACAAAACCAGCCCAATTTTGTTTTTGGGGTGACCACCTTTAGTTCAGTTTATTTAAGGCAAAATAAAATCACAATCAATATAATATATAAATGAAACATTTGACTCATGTCTAATTAAAGTACAACTCCACCCTCATAATAACATCTTTTAGAAAGAATGGACTCTTTAAAATATGTTGATATATCATAGTTTGTCCTATGAATTTGTTACTGCTATGCTTCTGGAAGCCTCATGGAAACTAAGTAATTTAAAAACCTGTACTGAGCCTGTACTGAGCCTGGGCATGCTCAGAAGAGGCAGACAGGGGATTAACATTCAGTCATTGGCTGTGATGGCAACTGTCAAATCCATAACTGACAGTTGCTAACTGGAAGTACCAGGAAGCAAAAACAGGCGCAACAGGACATTGTGCAGGATTTCAGGTTAGACTTATATATTTCAGATTTCAAACTATTACAGTTTAGGGTTTTGGGGGGGTGATTTACCTGTGTGTAAGTTTTCATTTTGGGTCTGGACTTGCCCTTTAAATAAAATTCCAACCACACTTTCTTGGCAGTTAAAGATCTTATTTTCCAAAGGCCGTGGTTCATTTTTCTTGTTTTTGACCATAGCCTGTATCTATGATGTTTTTAGAAAAAAGGACCATCAAAAAGAAGAAAAAACAAAAGAAGCAAACAAAAAAAACAAAAACAAATGTACTTTATTAAGTGAAGGATTTCTCTGAAAATACGTACTGTGTCCTACAAATTTAACTTACTTTTCTTTAAAAAATCACTGTGCTAGAAAAGATTAAGTAGAATAAATTCCACCTTTATATCTTCTCCATCTTTTCCATCTAAAAATTGCATGAGACCAATTATAAAAGGGTTAGCATGACTTTAAGAAAGGTAATGCAGACACTGCAAGCAATTTAATATTGCGCTTTGTGGCTTTTGTTAGCTAGTGTTAAAGGCAAAAGGGGTAAGGCCAAAATGGAATTTCCTCAAAGTCATATGTGTCATTAAATCCAAGCAAGAGGAGCGATTGTGGAGCTGTATAGTAATAAACAATTCCTAGAGATCATTGTCCCACAGAAACAATGTTGATTAAATATTAGACATGATATGTCTTTACCTTAGCTTTAAATTGTTTTGAAGTTCAGCCCCTTTCCCTTTTTAATATAAATACCACAATGATTTCATTTCTAATGGAAAGCTTTATGTAAAGCCACAGCTTACCTTTACACCTAAAGTATATATAAATATAACTTACAATAAATTACAATACTTTATTAACTCTGTTAATAAGTATCCAGCCTGATGGCAAGGGTTAGCAACTTCTAGAATGTGGCCATATCCACTGATATCCATTGATTACTCCATGGGTACATAGAGCCACAAGCTCCGCCGCATTTTCAGGAGACGCGTTTCGGACACACCCATCCTTAATCATAGGCCTATGATTAAGGACGGGTGTGTCCGAAACGCGTAAGGCGTCCAGACAATAAAGGCTTTTTAATTGTAAACATCACAGTGGACTTGTCTTGTGTGTTCCCGGTTCGTGCAGATTCCAATATTGTGATGATTTTTGAAGGATTGCTGCCTTGCGACGGGCTTGGGGCATCTCGCACCCGGGCCACAGAGACTCATGGGTAAGATATTCACCCATAATATGTTCTGATACAGGAGATTCTACTTATCCTCCAGATAAAGACACATTTGAGTAAAGTGACGGGCCCAGGGTTTGCACACCTGGGTCATAGAGCATACAGAGTAAGCAGGTGTTAATCACCCTTGTTAGATGCTAAACAAGTGCTTTTGTATTGTACAAGTGTTTTTGAGCCCATGTGATTATATATAATAATCACCTCAAGTACTTCCTGTATGCCTTGATTAAATAAAACTATTCCGACTTTAATTTTTTTTTATTTTGGATTTGCAACAAGAAAGGGCAGAGAAATTACACAAATGCACCTATATTTCCTATCCTTACATACAATCAAAGAAATTCCAGAATTTAAATGCACCTATGTTTTTATAACATGTGGGCAATATGTATATTTAAATTTGTATAGTTTTTCACACGTGGGTAATTTTTATATTTTAATGTGTATAGCTAAGCAAGTATGCAATGTTTAAATGCCCTTTTGGCTTTTTTAACACATGGGCAATGTATATTTCGATTTGTATAGTTGTACACTTTGACAATATATATATTTTAAAATGTATAGTTTCTACAATGGTGAATTAAGAGGTGTAGGTTTCAGGGAGGAAGTGGAATGCATGATGCTCGGATAAAGTATGTAAGCACTATGAAGGCAATCAATGAAGTGTCGAAACTGCCCCAGTTCTTTCTATATATAGTTTATGCAAATATATTAATATCCTTGGTTCATAGTTCACGATATATATTTTCAGAGGACTTGGGGCCATATTTATAAACCCACGGTATTGCTTTTTAGCAATACCAAGGGGTAATGTACGATAGCGGTTGGAAATGTATGCCCACAATCGTACATTTACGACAGAACATTCGTTAATTACCGAACTTTGAGTCGCAGAATACTGTGCTGTAATAAACTACTGCAATGGTATTCTATGGGGATAGTAAATCTACGATTTTGTTATTGTAGATTTATGTTTGGTATCTGTAATTTACCATGCAAAAATGTGTAAGCCTGTTACCACAACCACCTCCAACACATCAGATTATTTCTGAAGGGCACCAACTAACATATCCATAACCCACCTGCCCAGCTCACACAGACTGGTATATATAACATGCCCTCATGCCCAGATCACACAGATAGGTACATATAACATGCCATAATGCCCAGGTCATCCAAACTACATTGGAAATAAGATATGCCCAGCTCTGCAGACACAGATCATTTACACACCCGCTTTTTTTTCTTCTTGCTGCTCTGCCTGCCGCTTTTCTAAAAGAAAAAAATATTTTCCAGTGAGATTTGCTTGCAACCTCTCTGATATTTAGCAGGGGCGCCGCCTGAGCATATTGCTCATATTGCACATCCAGTTGTGACATAAACACATAGTAGATTGTACCAATCCTGTTGTGGGAATTACCAACTCAAACATTACAAGTGTTTGTTACTGTTCTGAAAACATCAACATCTCTTTTACACAACCTTTGTTTTAACAACACACTCAATATTGCAGAGGGGAGGACACACTTTTTAATGTTTTTAATGAACTTAATGAAAAAAAGGAGTTAATATCTAACATATCATGGAAATTTTGCAAGAGCAGAATAGGTTGACTCATATGCTTGTACTAACCATAAAATGAATTATGAGTGCATTGCTGTGCACACAAGCCACTTATATTTAATTTATCTAGGTATGCTGAAATTTATGCATGCATGCCTTTTTCATGCGTACAACGTTTGGCAGAATTAACCGCTCGAACACACTGCAACATTCACATTACATCTTCATTTGCACATCACCTGTGTAATACTGCAATCCTCTAACTCAACGTATTGCCAATATCTGTAAATGAATGTACTCTTTTCATCTTTATATAGGAATAAGGCATGAATTATGTCTATGATCATTCCTGCAATCTTTCTTTTTCATCTGAGAAGAAATGCAAATAACTCCACATAGGAGCTTCCACCAAAATCTAAAGTACGTCAATGCAAAAAATATCATAAATGTGTCTTGATGGAAGATCTGAATGAGAGTGAAATAAAAACACAATATAGATTAACATCAGCTCAAATAATCACATTATATAAAGACATATGCAAAGACATTGATCTAGCTAATGGGAGAAATAATGCAACACCTGGCATTGTACGGCTATTTTCTGCTTTAAACAGGATCATTTTAGAACAGTGTATGTGCTGCCACAGCAGCTTATAGTTTTGTATTTTGATATGTTCCCCTATTTTCCCCTTGTTTCTTTAACTTGGTATGCTCCTTTGCCCCCCCCCCTCCTGTTTAGTGGTAATTAGTATTTCCTATAGCTAGACACTCCATGTCTGCTCTTGTATGTAGTTGTAGTATTGTATGTATGTAGTAGTATGTAGTTTAGAGTGAGAGCTTACCAAATTTGATGACTGCCAAGAAAACTACAGGAGTTGGAAGACTTCATTTAAGTCAGTGGTCCAGGACCTAAGAATTTCATCTATGCAAGAACTTGATTTGATGATCAGATGATCAGGGTCATCAGTCTGTGTCAAGAGATATAAAACCGTTTACACCTGTGAACCAGATAAAGGCCTTGATCTTGCATGGGAAAGAATTAATCAAACTTATGGAAGTTCTGCAGTTATCAAGCTTGCCTTGTAGAAGAGACTACAGAACTTTCCTAGATTATGTAACAAAAACAATGAAGGGTTTCAGGATCTTAGTGATCTTCTTCTTGAGCTTGACATTTCCCAGAGAGACCCACATTTACCAGGTCTCATTTACTTAGACACTTCACATGGAGTGGACCCAATACTGTCAAAACTGCCCTATAATATACAAGAGAGATGGGCAACAGAGTGTTCTAGATATAAGGAATACTATCAAGTGGCACCTGTTCTGGTTTTGTGAAAACTTCAGGAAGAAGGGCCGAAGGGCCAGCGGCTTTGTCCTAAAATCCTTAAATTGTGCTAAGGGACTTTCTTTACCAACACTTTTGACCATGAGTGTGGCCATCTTCCCAATGACAGAGAAGAGATTCCAACACCCGAAGCTGCATATCACCACCGTAACTTGAGATGCATAGCTAATGAAATCCCACCCTTCGACAAGGATGCTGACATCTTGCTCCTTTTAGGAAGAGATATTTTGGAAGCTCACAAGGTGCAATGGGCTGTATAATACTCCCTATGCCCATAGACTCACATAAGGCTGGGTGATTGTGGGAGATGCCTTGACAAAACATGAAGGCCCTGCTATGTACATTCTTACAGGACCAGCATATTAAAGGGACAAACTTCTCACTTTAGACCATGTGCCAATCTGGTTATAAATTCACACTATTATGTGAATGAGAGCCCTAAGATGAATACAAGGTTACTTAATAACATGCAACATTGTGTCAGTGTACAGGAAGGACGTGGCAATGAAGTTGGTGAATCTGTTTTTCCAGATTACATGGTAGCCCCTTTTGTAGAAGATAAGGAATTCATTACCCTCATGGATAAAGAATTCTATAAGGATGATTCCAAAAGTTGGGTTACTCCATTACCCTTTCGTATCCCAAGGGTCGCCCTCCCGGACATTCAGGTTTGCTTCCTTAAAGAGAACACTAAAAAATAAACCAGATATGAACGATTATTTTGTTGCATTACTGAAGATACTTGACAACAAACATGCTGAGGTAGCTCCGCCTTTAAAATCCAATGAAGAATGTTGGTATTTGCCATTCTTTGGGGTTTACCATCCACGCAAGCCAGGGCAAATAAGAGTGGTGTTTAATTCAAGTGCACAATACAAGGGAGTCTCCTTAAACAATTTACTCATCACAGGGCCAAACTTTACTAACAGCCTGATAGGGGTGCTAGCACATTTCAGAAAGGAACCCATTGCTTTCATGGCTGATATCCAGCAGATGTTTTATTGTTTCATTGTTCAAGAAGATCACCATAAATTATCTAAGTTTCCAGTGTCATCGAAACAATGCCCTCAGTGTAGTGATGAAATTATTGAAAATCGTATGAGGGTCCATGTTTTAGGCAATAGTCCATCTCTTGCTATAGCATATCTCAATGTCATTTACTCTGAAGAAAAGCCACATGTTGGGTTCTTGTTCAGGAGGGTTAAACTGGCTCCCAAGTCTATACAAACAATTCCCAGACTCGAGTTATGTGGAGCCGTAAAAGTGTCCGACTTCCTACAGAATGAACTAGACATTAATATCAATGCCATTAAGTTTGACACAGATAGCAAGGCTGTGTTAGGATATATATATATATACAACGGAACCAAACGATTTTATGTCAACATGGCAAACAGAATAGTTTGCCTGAGCAATAGCACTATGTGTGGACCACTTTAAACCCTGCTGATATTGCAAAGCTTACTAAGACTTCTTGGTTTTCAGGGCCAATATTTTTATCCCAAAAAAAAAAATTATCAACATAAAGTGATGACACCTTTGATGTCATACACCTTGACGAGGATCCTAGTTTGCCCGGAAATTACTTCATTAAAAACAAAGTCACAGCCAAATACCTTGTTAAAAATGAAACACCTTTCCTTTTGGAAGAGATTAAAAAGGGTTATAGCAAGACTAATCCACATAGCTAAAGGGTACCACCAATCTGAACAATTTTCAAATTGCCATGGATGGCACATATGTAATGATCCTCTTGGGAAGCACATTGTCTTGACTGGCCTAATGGACTTATTCCAAAAGTTATTCCTAGTGATGATGGGAAGGTTTGAAAAGTAGAAGTGAGGATTGTGAGGGATGGAGTGGTCAAGACTTTCTTTTGACCCATCACAGAAGTTGTATACTTCTACCAAAGGAACATTGACATGTCCAATTGAAGTTGGTAAAGATACATTTAGAGACTGTTCCTGCATGCAATTAAGGATGCTGACGATTCAACGGACTTGATCCTTCTTGTATAGGTTTGGGAATATTTATGCCTGTTTTCTTTTTCTCTTTCAGGTCCAAGGGATGGCATCCTCTTCATCTGTGGAATTAGCATTGTTTATTGTGTTGTTGCATTGCAATTGCATTACTATTATAGTGGTATCTATTGATACCAGACGGGGAGTGTGCTGCCACAGCAGCTTATAGTTTTGTAGTTTTATATGCTCCCCTATTTTCCCCTTGTTTTTTTAACTTGGTATGCTCCTTTGTCCCCCCCCTACTGTTTAGTGTTAATTAGTATTTCCTATAACTAGACACTCCCAGTCTGCTCTTAGTATGTAGTTTAGAGTGAAGGTTTAGGAAGTCATTGTCTTCTTACAAATAAGTAAATTAGACTAGAAATCATCCTTTGTATTGCACTAAAGTAAAGTCTGAAGTAAAATTACGTTGGATTAAACTTCTGTGTCTAATTGAAAATGTAAAGCTGCCTGTGGATCTCACCAAATCAGCAAGAGGCCATACTGTCCACACAGACTGGGTCTAGGTGGGATGTCAATGTCTTTATATATATCAGTAAGGTGTCATACTGTCCACACAGACTGGGTCTAGGAGGGATTTCAATGTCTTTGCATAAATCAGTGTTTGAAACAGAACAGTGTAGCTATAGTGGGTGGTATGTCACAGCACAACCCCCCAAAGAAGAAGAGCAGATGTTCAGGAACTGGAAAAATTTCCATTCACGAAACTCCAGCATTCGAAACTTTGATCGCCCTTAAGATGGAGAGTTTAAGGATGGCTGGCTTGTAGGGAAGATGTCAAACATTACAACCAGGAACACTTCTACACAGGAACGTCTTTTGGCACCCAAGGCACGCTTTTTAAAGCCACTTCTATATCTTCATGTGGTGCTGCGACACTGTTAGATTAGCCTTCCAGTTCACCAGCCAGTGTTAACTTAACAGTGGCTGATAAACTGGAGGGCTGACTTAGCAGTAGCTTGTGAACTGGAGGAGAGACCTAGCAGTGGCTTGAAAACTGGCATTCTGACATTTCTATGCCACATGGAGAGTGGTAATACATATGCCAAACAAAGTGCCCCCTAACAGAGACTGGTACATACAAGTTTGTCCCAAGTGATTGGTACATACAAGTTTTCCTAGAGTGAGCGTGACTGGTACATATATAAAAATGTGATCTTTGGCAGGTGGAAGCAGGCAGAAGCTGGATCCAGGGACAGGAGAGATACATATAGGCAAATCAAGACCCACGGAGCGTGCACTTCTCGTGTTTTTGTTTTTTTCTTTCTTTCACATGCAACTTACTAAGTCAGATATTTAAAGGATATGTACAGTGTAAATCAACGTTCAGTCCATTACAAAGCTGTACCTTTAAAGGGCAACTGTGGTCTCAAAACCAGTTAGGCTTAAATGAAAGCCTGCAGTATTTACTTAAAAATTAGCCGACAATCACATCTCTGGCTGGAGCCTGTAAGAAATTATATTGGGGTGAATGTTCAAATTTCCTGCTTCCAAGGAATAAGGGATGAGGCGACTGATAGTGGAGGGTCCGTTTCCAGGCAGCACTATTCTGCCACGCCTAACAGGGATAATCTCATGAAATCCGGCGTTTTAGGTTTGCCGGTGACCAGAGAAACATCTCATAAGAGAAGGGAGAAGGAAGAATTTAGTGGGGACCCTCACTGCCATGTTTCAGTCTAGAGCTCAAGACAAATCTTCCAGCCATCCACGCCCAAAGGAGAACATGGGGAGGGGCCTACTCAGGAGCAGGAGCATCCATCAGAGGGAGCAGACTTTCCTTGTCCGATCAAGTGAACGCAGAAAGGATAACAGAGTCAACCCTGGGACAGCAAGTCTGCAGTTATTTATCATGCGCTGAAGCGTGGGGGGTGGCTGGGGCGATGGGGGAGCAGGGTGACCAGGTGCAGGTCATTAAAACTTTAATTGGTTAAAATCGATGCCATGCCTCAAGGCTCTGCAGTGAGCACTTATTTTTGTGGGTAAGTCTGTTGGGGGTACATATAATATATAACAAATGACATAAAAGAAAAGATCTGGAGGAATGAATATAAACCACTGGAGATGGTGACAGTGGACAAGGAGTTTGTGAGGCCGGAGAACGGTAAGGAGAAAAAGCCAAAGGTGGCTAAGACCTTTGGTAATTGGGTCCAGGCATTCTGTGTGTTAGCAGGAGTGATTGGCCAGAAATTTCCCCAGAAGTGTTCAGAACTTTTTGTGTACCTAGACTTAATCTTCAGGGCTTCAAGGTATACATAGGGTCGGTGTAATGGCTATACGACAAGGAATTTAGGCGAAGTTTGGCAGCTCACCTAGAAGTAGGATGAAATACGAAAGCCATGGACTTGTGGCTTCGTATTATGATGTCACAAAGTGCAGCAAGTACAGTGGCAGGGGGTAGGGGTCTCCTTTTTTAACAGGTCCCGGGGCCTCCTCTTTAGCTAAAAAAGCTGACCCATTCTGGCTATTTATTGAAGGCCAATGCAAATTTGGAGCAGTTTGCGGCTTTCAATATGAGTGCTCCTTTTGTGGAGGCTCAGGTCACTCTGTGGCTAAGTGTTTCAGGAGGGGAAAAAACTCAGTCAAGAAGCCTGGGTCAAGGCTTTGTTGACTCACCCGTCCCTAATATCTGTGTTTCTCCTTTGGGTTTGGTCCCAAAGAAAGAACCAGGAAAGTTAAGGCTAATTCATTACTTGTCTCACCCTAATGGAGTGTCGGCCAATGACGGTATTAGTCCAGAGGCAACATCAGTATAATACATATCCTTCGACAGGGCTGCTCATTATAAGATCCTAGGAAGGAATCCCAAACCATTAGATCCTTCTTGAGTTCCCTGGATACACGAATATGGTGGTGGAGATATTTATGGAGCCGTTACATGCCCTCTGGTAACACAGAGGTTGGCATTCAGGAGATCAACTGCTAAGTTGGTTAACAACATGGATGGTTATGAGTTGCAAGGGTGTACAGTGGGATTAATATGCTAAGGAGCATATTTAAATTAAGCATATGTAAATTAAGTTATTAATAAAATAATTTTAGGTTTGCCGGTGACCAAGGAACATCTCATCCCTCCCTCCCTCCCTCCCTGTTTTATTGTTATATTTATACTTGTGTTTTAAATCGTTGGAGTCATGGCTGGCGGGTACGCCCTTGCTGGAGATATTCATGGAGCCTATACATGCCCTCTGGTAACACAGAGGTTAGAATTCAAGAGGCGATCTACAACTGATGGTTAACAACATGGATGGTTATGAGTTGCAAGGGTGTAGAGTGTGATTAATATGTAAATTAAGTTATTAATAAAAGCCATGGCCAACCATTTACCCAAAAGCTCTGTGTCCGTGTCATAATTCTAATAACAGGATTTGTTTGGTGATAGCTTTATACTATATTCTAGTTTTTAACAATGGCTGATAATGGTTCCCCTCTGGTTTCTCCCCATGGTGTTCGAAAAACCGCTAACAAGATGTGTAAACGTAATATGAAAAATTCAATGCATTTGTGTATTTGACATATGTATGTATATACATAATTCATTATAATAGACAAAATGATAAAATTCATGTTTTTAACATAAACTGTTTGCAATGTTTTCCAACCTTGATATTTAGATCAAGTATGCATCATTCTACATGACAACTATGCGTAACATTTATGCTTCTTTTACATTGACATGTTGATAATCTGCCACCAAGAAGGTCACTTTTAGTAACTGCTGATGCATTTTTGTAACATTTACTATGTTTGTCCAGCATTTAAACAGTGCAGTTGGTTTGCAATGTTTAAACGCCTTTCTTTTTTATAATGATTATCATACAGATGCCACAAAATGGCTTACCTAACGAATGTTGGACAACTTACAACCCAGTGAAGCACAATTTTGGGAAGCGTTTATTTGGCATTTTCTCTTCATCTGCTACTGAGAATTTTGGAAACACGACACACAAACGTTTATGGCTTTCAACATGCAGCATTAGGCACGTCTGTATGTGTTTGCCTGTGGTAGTACCTACGATTTCTGCTGAAGTATAAAGGGAATCTCAGTCTTTGAAGAACATGACTGCCAAGGGAAATGAAGAAGCATAGAGATTGTCAACTTTACAAATGGATATTTATTGTAAATTGTGCCATAGCTAAATATTATGTCACACATTAAACAAACCAAAAAATGAATAAACTATATATGAACATACAAAATTGCAATTCTGTCTTTTTATTGCAGATAAATTATTCAAAAATAGTGCAACAGAAAATGTTTTGACCAAAGTTATGTATTTTGCTTTAAATAATCCCCCCAAAAAATTCTACTGACAACTAAAACTAATTGAAACTGTGGCTTATATTTTTTTAAAGGGGGCATTAAAGCACAAATACCACCAATTTTTTTATGTTCATCTGCCTTTACAAAAATTGGGTTATTTCCTGGCATCTTCTGATAAATAGTGGACTGTGTCATATGGAGAGCAGTCTCTGTTTGTGTTGTCACAGAGCAACTAGCTTCACTTTGCATGTCATTGCATTTTTAGGTGATGAAGTGAGCAGTTCTTTTACCTCCTTCATTTCCTGGGAGATGTTATTTGACAAGGAATTTATTGCAGGTGCAATTTCATTAGACATACATGCTGTTAAATTATCAATGCTTTGAGTAATTTTTTGATACATGGATTCAAGAGAAGAATTTTGTTGTAAAGATGTCCAGTTTTTCTTCAATGTTATCCTGATGCATACTTGGAACTGTGGGGTTTTCAGCAATTGGTCTTGGATTGTTTGTGTTTTCAGGCTCATTTTCTAATATAACCTCAGAACAGTTACTTTCCTCATCTGCTAAATAAACACAGAAATATGAGATTTCAACACGTACATATAACCCTACACACACATTACAAGAAACACAACTGCACACAATGTTAAGCATACATATACACATACAATTTACACTCTCACAAATGCATATACTTACACAAGTACAGATACACACAGATACATATATACAGTGCTGTCCAGTAGCTCTGTAGTGTGGCCCCATGGCTATCTGCACTCATAGTCATCTAATGCAATGTTTCAAATCACCTTTACAACCACCACCAGGATTTTTTATAAAGCCCCTTCTGTCTGTAAGGGCTAGGCCACACTAGAGCGTTTCTTGCTTGTTTTGTGCATGCAATTTTGGTTGGAAATTGCGGTTCGCCTACAGGGAAAGAATTTCAAAATCCTTCGCCATTGGTATCTTTCCCCAATTCAAGCAGCTAAAATTTTCCCTGGAGCTTCTTCTATGTGTTATAGAGGGTGACCAGACACAAAAGGGTAGCGCTTTTTGATAGACCGAATACGTCACTTTCCCTTCCAGCAAATAAACTACTGCAGAGAATATGTGAAGCATCAAGAACCCTTGTGACCCAAACATGGAAGCAACCTACCCCTCCCATTGCTTATCTTATAAATAAAATATGGTGGATGTATGAAAATGATAGAGTGCTGGGCAGATTAAAGGGATCATTTAAACAATTTGATCTGACCTGGGGACCATGGTTTTATGTAATGACAGATGATATAACCATAAACACCAACCAATGATTTTCAAACATTACAATTAATGTGTTATACTATCCTTAAAACTAAATATTCCGATTTAAAAACACCATAAATGATCAGCCGGACTGCGAGATGGAATTGCTGTTCCCAAGAACATGTTATTTTATGTTTGTTGTATTATTTCTTTTATTATTAATTTCCCCTCTGTTTTTTGGTTTGTTATATATATATATATAATGTAAAAAAATGAATGCCTTAAGTGATTATGTAAGCAAACTGCATAAAATACGAAGATTACTGTACAACTTTAAATAGAAAGATGTGTACTTATTGTAATATGACATTCAATAAAACTATTGGGGGGGGGAAGAATGGAAATCGCGGGAACGCAAAAATTCCCACAATTTCCGATACACATGCAATTGTGCATCCATTTGCGTTTTGCGTGCACCGTTTTTTTACGCAAACGCATGCATTTCTACAATTGTAAATGACAAAATCGCATGCGCAAATGCGGAACAATGCACAACAACACACCAGAATCGCACACGCAACCTCGTGCAATAACGCTAGAGATTAAGCATGAGCTTCTGTGCGTTGCAGTGGGACGTCAGACTTAGTACTTTTTCTAGGCCCAGTTTCAGCAATCACCTCAGGCAATTGCAGGGTTACAGTGGATACAGGGGGTTTCTAATATAATCTGATTTTTAGTGCAAACAGTTCAATTAACAATTTATCAGATTATTCAGCTAGATCAACTGGACATGATGTTTAGTTAGTGAAGTTTGCATCAGAAGGTCCCTAACACCTGGCTTTGATATGCTAATTGGGATTTTCCAGGGTACATAATTGCCACAGATTCTTGTACAAGTCATTCTGAATTGAGAAAGCCAGTCGGATGTCTAGGGAAACGTCTTCAAGAACTAAACAAAAAAGTCAAGTTGATACAATTGAATACAACAAAGATAAAGCAAATATATATACTCATCCTTCCCCATGGTATAGGTTGCAAGACCAGAGATTGGAGGACTATAATAAAAACTTGTCATGGTATTAAATAGTGAGATTTGCATTGATTTACATTTTTCTGGCAGTGAAGAGAGGGTGATAAAATAACAATCTGGCCTTGATTTGAATATCATTATGCTAATTGTGGTGCAAGGCACTTTGAGTACAAAACACTTACTTTGCATCAGGGAAGTATGAAAATTCGAGATGCCTGTTACTTGAGTATGATTAATAGTGCTAAGAGCAATCTCCTCTTCCATTGTGTATGACTGAGTATCTGAGGATCCACCTCCAGTACATTTGATTTCCTTATAGTTGCGTGCCATTTTCTCCTTGGTCCGCTTTTTGTGTCATTCCATTTTTCGATTTAACTTGAATGGCAGTTCTTTGTGCCAGGTCACCATATAAACATCGATTGTTGATTTGAATCTAAAAGAAGCAATAAACGCATAGGACAAAGGTTAGCAATCATGATGCATGTATGGTTCACACTCGCAGTTGGATATTTGCTTACTGGTGTAATTACATGTTATTGATTAGACATCACAAAAAAGGCTACATGGATGCTTAACGTCAAAATGTTGTAAACACATAATTAACCCTTTTTATGAGTAAATATTTGAAGTAGCCTTGATCAAACCTTGTATGCATTCACTTCATGTCATAAGTGACATGCATGGGTTGTAAGTAGCACTGGTGTGCTCATTGTAACCAAGGGATATGTGGCTGTTAAGTGGCAGAGGAGGTAGTTGACACACAAGTCACACACTGTGGGGTTAGTGGACAGTCAACTGTGAGGAATGTTGTTTACATTAAAAACAGTAAACAGCTGACTATCTTAATCTCTAATGTGTGTTTGTATTGCAAATGGTACAGTGTGCTTTAACATATGTCTCCAGCGAGTAAAAATGTTAGACTGATTTCATGTTATGCTACCGTTGTGACAGTTTTGCAGTCATGTAGAGAATTATGGCAACGGTTGGGAGAAGTCAGAGTGCGGTACATACCACGAGTTATAGTGAGTATTGGCTTAATAAAATCACAATGCATGTATTTTTTTAGGTACTTGAGGAAATAGTTGTCAGCTATCATCAAAGCATTTAATTCACACACAATTAATAGAGAGAAATGTATTTGCTGAGATACAGTGTGGGTCATTAGAATGTGCATGGGTATCTTTTGTCCAGCTTGGAAAGGCAAAAACTGTTTAAAAATTGCAAAAGCCAGGAGTGTACACAGTATTTGTAAAAGGAAAAGGCATATATGGAGGCTAATGGTCAGTTCATATAAAATGGTTGGTTAACATTGACATCAGTGCTACCATGTTTCCGTTTTTTATGTTCTTTTTTAAACTCTGTTTATAATAAGTGTCACAGGTGAATAAACAGCATCAGAAAATATCAATAAAGCATTGTACATTGTTAAACAATGTAGAGTAGAGTTCAAAATATCTTATCCTGTGTAGTGTATCCACACGGTTGTATCTTAAAGGAATAGTTCACTCTTAAAGTGAACTATTCCTTTAATATATCGATTGAAGTCCAGGAGGTGAAGGAGCTATGCCTTACCTCCCGTTCTTCAATCAATAACGCAGGGTCCGGGAGTGAAGATACGAAGAAACTTACCTTACTTAGATACACTGTGGCTATGCTGAAATCTCCACATGTGGGCTATAGTTGTATAGGAGGGGGAAGCAGTTGGAGATTTCATCGTGGCTGTGGTGGATCACGCAAAAGGTATGTTTCTTCGTATCTTTGTTCCTGGACCCTGCGTTATTGATTGGAAAACGGGAGGTAAGGCGTAGCTCCTTAACGTCCTGGACTTCAATCAATATATTGAAATCCAGAATGGAAGGTCCTAACAGTTGACCTTGGGTCATTTTTCTGGGCTGACACTCCCTGCTTGGTTGATTTTATCATCAGCATATAAGTGATACTTAAAAACCGAAAGAACTGATTATTTCTCCCAGAGATATAGTGCAGAGGGAAAGGGTCCTAAAAAAGACACCTGAGGGACCCCCACACTAAGCGGAACAGGAGAGGAAGTCTTATTAGCAAAAGAGACAGAAATATCTGTTAGAGAGATAAGAAGACAACCACGCAACAGCTTGATTTCTGATGCCCAGAAAATATAGAATCTGCATAAGAAAAGAGTGGTCCACAGTATCAAAGGCAGCTGATAGGTCAAGGAGAATGAGGACCTAGAACTGTCCTTTGGTTGCTTGTAGGTCATTTGAGACTTTGCAGAGGGCCATTTCAGTTTAATGACCCCGTCAGAATCCTGATTGTAACGGGTCCAATAAGTTATTAGCATGGAGGTAATTAGTAATGGGTGTAGAGATAAGATGTTCAAATAGTTTTGATGCAAACAGTAAAAGGGAGACAGTTTGAGAGATAGGTAGGGTCCAGAGAGGGTTTTTTAAGTAGAGGTTTGACACATGCATGTTTAAAGGCAGCAGGATAAATCCCAGAGGTCAGGGAGGAATTAAAAATGTGAAAAAGAGCAGGGAAAAGGATTTTAGTGTCTGAGTAGAAAGGAGGGCATGGGGATCAAGGGTACACATTGTAAGCAGCAAGGACAACAGGAGGTCAAAGACTTTAGAATGGGTGACAGGGGTAAAAGATTCCAGAACTGCAGTTAGTTAATTCTAAAGTAGTCTGCAAAATCCCAAGGCGTGTTAATGGAATGAAGAGTGTCCGTAGAGGAGGGCTGCAAGAGAGTGTTAAATAGCAAAAATAGACGATGTGGGTTACTTTTGTTATTGTTTATAATTGTGCTAAAGTAGTAGTGTTTAGCTGCCGAAAGAGCCGAATTAAGACACAACAACATGAGCTTGAAATGGTTAAAGTCTGCCTGACTGTGTGACTTTTTCCACAGCTGTACAAGTACAGCAGCGTAGGAACTTGGTTTCTGAATTGAGCCAAGGACGGGGATTAGCGGGGCGACATTTGTGAGTTTGTAGGGGGGCAAAGGAGTCAATAGTAGTGGATAAGATAGAGTTATACGAATGTATTTGGGAATCAGGGTTAGAGTCCGACATGAGAGCAGTGAGTCTAGAACTGAGAGAGGAGGATAGAGCAGTATGGTCTATAGCATGGGTGTTGCGAAGGACAGTAGATGGAGTGTCAGAGGAGAGGGGAGAGTAGGTGGTAGAGAAAGTAATAAGATTGTGATCAGAGAGTGGGAAGGGGTAACTAGCAAACTGAGAGACAGAAAGATTTTTAGTAAAGGCCAAGTCCAGGAAGTGACCATCCTTATGGGTGCTAGTGTTGGTCCACTGCTGGAGGGAGAAGGAGGAAGTAAGGTGGAGAAAGGGAGAGGGCCAGGATTGCTTCATATCCTCAATGTGACAATAGAAGTCACCTAGAATTATAGCTGGACAGTCGTAGGAAAGAAATATAGAGAACCAGGTTTCAAACTCTGTAAGGAAAGTGGCTGGGGCTGAGGCAGAAGAGGGTCTGTATACAACTGCTACTCTTAGACATAAGGGGTGAAAAAGTTGGACCGCATGGACTTCAAATGAGGAAAAAGCCACAGAGGGTGGAAGAGAAATAAGTTTAAAGTGGCAGATAGAGGAAAAGAGAAGACCTACCCCTCCACCCTGTCCTGAGGCACGAGATAAATGAGAGAAAGATGGTGGGAGATCCAAGTCTCCGTAAGAGCCAAGAGATAAAAGGCATTAGAACAGAACAGGTCATTAATAAAGGTGTGTTTGTTAGCAAGAGAGCGTTTATTAAAGGCCACAGGAAAAATGAATGGGAAGGAGATTTTGGAGCCAGGGAGTAGATAAGACTAAATCAGAGCTCAATTGTATACATTGTTTAAAAACTGTAAAAGTCAGGTAGTGATTTACTGTACTTGTCGATCTCCTTGTTTAACTCCCTTGTCACTTAGGATAACTTCACTTTGGATGAGCTTCAGTTTGGATGGACTTACCTGCAAAGCTAGCCCCCTATGCTGTGTCTAAATTTATAGGAATAAAATCAGACACAGGACAGGGAAATTCCCAGCAGGGAAGATACCATCTCTTAAAGACACATAAACTAATTAGTAAAAAGAAAGAGGTAAAAGTAACTAACTGTGACCCTATTCAAAATATTTCAGGTTTAATAAAAAGCAGTTCAGAAAAACAAAACACAGTATTGGAGTTAACATTGTGTACCAATTATGAATTATACAGAGGGGAGGATGAAGTTGTAATATTGGAGCAGAGGGTAAGGAAAATCAGTCAATGGATTATAATAATGTGTACCTGTTGGAAGATAGAGAGACAGAGATGTCAGATAATTAAAGGGCATGTCCACCCTTTAAATAAACTTTTAATATGTGGTAGGGATAGATCCCCCAGCCCCAAATGCATTATTCTTATTTGCAGAAACTCCCCCGATAGTTACTTACCTTCTCTCTATCCTCCGCCACACTGCCCCGCCCTCAGCTTGCATGGAACTGCAATCAGTGGGTGGGACCGGCAGCCACGTCTGTGATTGGCGAGAGGCAGCCAATCACGGACGCGGCTGCCAGCAGTTCAGAACGGCGAAGGATAGAGGGAAGGTAAGTAGAGATCGGGGGAGTTTCTGCAAATAAGATTAATGCAGTTAGGGCTGGGGGAGCAATACCTATAACATATTAAAATGGTTTAATGATAGGGGGAGGGAGACCAAAACGGGAGGGAGAGGGAGGGGGGGAGGGCTTGCTCAGAGCATGCCACAAACCTCTCAGAGGAAGCCTCAGAGGCGGAAACAATTTCCCCCTCTGCTAGGCTCCTGGTGGCCAGTTTTCTGGACTTTGGAGGGACATTGCAGGGCAACCATATGGATCTGGGATGTAAGGTAAGGATTTTTCTACATTACACAGTGGGGCCAGTAGTGCGTTAACGTATAATTTTGGGGGTGGACATGCCCTTTAACTCCCTTGTTAAACTCCAGTATCACTTAGGATAACTTTGCGGGGGTTAGCTTCCATTTGCATGGACTTTCCTGCAAAGCTAACCCCTGCAAAGTCTTTGTTAACCCAGCGCATTTTTCCTTTCGATAACACATACAAGATGACATTATTTCATGGTCACTATTCCCTAAGCCTCCAGTTACCTTTATATCTAAAATACTCTCCACAAAGTTCCATCCATTAATACTTTCAGATCTAGACTTTTATCCTACCTCTCTGAGCACCAGCACTATTAATGAGCTTTAACTATCTCAAGCACTCTGTACCCATCCACCCACTTGTGTCTGTGTGTTGTCCTGCCCACTTAGATTGTAAGCTCTTTGGGGCAGGGATCTCATTCCCTGTATGTCAAGGGATGCTGCACGTCCAAGAGTATATGGGGCCAAGAAAGATGATAGGTAGGGGGGTGCAGCAGATTTTAGAGATTTAAAGGTCACTATTGAATATGATTCTTTGCTTATACAACTCTTAAGGGTTTGTGTGGTTCTCCCCACATACTGCTTTATAAATTTATTACATTTTAGCAAATAAACAGCATTCCTGGTATTACAATTTATATATTGGCAATTTGTTTATATTTTTCTTGTAACATGAAAGGAAAATGTTTCACTCACAGAAATTGTTTTACATGTGACACGTCTTTGGCTGCCGCATTTAAACATGCCTTGATGTTGCAACCAGGTAAGTGATTTGTGTGAAATATGTTGAACTAAACTAGTAGCTAGATTATTACCCAATATTGTTGCCCTTTTAGATACAAATTTTATGGTACTCTCTTTTATAATTTTATTTAAACGTCTATCTACAGACACGACAGGTAAATACTTTTTGACTATACCACACACTTTTTCAAAGTCTGTGCTATATTGAGTGGGAAAATATATCTCCTTTTTAGTGTTACTTATATTTTCACATTTACCATGCTTTGTCTAAGGGACTAGCAGAGTCTCACCCACTGGCCCTAGCTCAAGCTATCTGAATCTTATCTTGAGAGTAGCCCTTATCAGATCGTTGGCTTGGGTGTTGTCCTCCACAGTAGTGATAATTCTTTGGTATCTTATGAATTGCCCATACGGGATGCGATGAGTAACATTTGTCTGGTGTCAACTGTCTGCTTTTAAGATAGTATTACCTGAGATGGGTTTTCTATATACAGAGGACTTCACACATCCAAGAATTTTGCTACACCTAAGTTCTCAATCTGGTTTCCTTACTGTTTTTTTTTCCAGATTTTGGCCCTTGCCTTGTTCCTGACCACTAGAACTAGTCGCAAACTCTACAAGAAGGAAGTGAATAAGGGAGGTAGAGGGCAATTAGAAACACTAACTAAACATTAATAATTTAATGTAAAGCAAGTACAGATTAATATAGTACTCAAAAAAAGAGAGTACCTTCACAAACAACAGCAGATGTGTCCCACAATCCTCTTAAGCATCTATCCAAATGCAGGCATAATAAGTAAGAAATGGAGGAAGGGACCAAGGATATAAATTAGGCTTGTTTTATTTTTACCACAACAGTGTGATTTCAAGTGTGATATGTCGTGGGGAAAATAAAACAAGCCTAAATTGCAGCAAACAAGATCCAAAAACAAGGTGGAGGAAGGAACAAGGCAAAGGCAGGAAATGCTGCAAAATTGGCTTTTTTTATTAAACACACAACATGTTTCGGGTACAAGACCCTTTATCACACTTGGTTCCTTCTTCCTACTCGTTTTTGGATTTTGTATGTACTTACCTGCATTGGGATGGATGCATAGAGGACCAAGGAACACATCGCTACAGTGTGTGGAAGGTACAGCTTTTTGTTGTAAATTGTATGAAATCCTGTGTCCACCTTGGACCCTTCCTCCATTTCTTACTTATTACAGATTAATATGTGAGTACCACCATTTTATTGTAGTTCAGAAAATGTAAAGTTGTTTGAATACAGTGACCCTTTTATGTAGAAGCAAGTGACAATCACGGGTTACACACAGATAGGATTCATCCATCAATCAAGTAGCTCAGATAAATCCTATAATATGGACTTAAATACAAATAATGTTACTCATACACTTATCCTATCAATTAATCAATAACATATATTATGTATCCAATATACTAATATAGAAGAGTCTTTAAGGGTATCTCCACCACCCCAAAAAAGAAAAATAATGTAAATGCTAGATTGAAATCTTTTAAAACAGCCCAGAAATTACTTACACAATCTCATTCACTCATTCACTCTTGATCTCGCTCTCCACTGTTACTTCTGTGCATGGAAGAGCAAAAGGGGCCAGACCGGCAGCTGCGTCTGTGATTGATGATACCTAAATTTACATCTCCGCCCCTGACCTTGTTACTCTGACATCTCGGGTCCCTGACTGCCTAAATGCCATCTCTGCTTTTATGTCCTCCCGCTTCCTTAAACTTAACATGGATAAGACCAACTTGTCATTTTCCCACCCTCTCGATCTACCCCCCTACCTAACATTACTTTGCATCAATGACACACCAATCTCCCCAACACCTTATGTGCGATGCCTGGGAGTAACCTTTGACTCAGAATTTTCCTTTAAACACCACATTAATACCCTGTCCAACTCCTGTCGGTTACAACTCAAAAACATTTCATGCATTCATCCCTTCCTTTCACAAAAATTCTAGTTCATGCCCTTATCATCTCTCAGCTGGACTACTGTAACACCCTCCTATGTGGTTTAGCAAGCAACCAACTGGCACTCCTTCAATCAATCCTTAACTCTGCTACCAGGCTCATTCACCTTTCTTCCTGCTTCTCACATGCTGCCCTTTTCTGTCAATCTCTTCACTGGCTTCCCATTACCAAAAGGATGCAATTTAAGCTGCTAACCTTATCCTACAAGGCTCTCCCCAATACAGCCCCCCCATACATCTCTAATCTGTTAAACAGATACTGCCCAAGGCGTATCCTCTGCTCTGCTAATGATCTTCTCTTACTTTCATTGGTTTTTTGCATAGTTTTGAAGATATTTACATTTTTGTGTGTGTCATAGTTCCACTCACTCGCGGGTGTCATAGCTCCACCCACTCACGGGTCCGTGGCCCATAAGAACTCTGCCTGAAAAGGCTGTTTTCACTCAGTGGGGGGGGGGGGTTTAGGGCTGTAGATTCCCTTACCTACTCTGTGGGGATCTTCAGACAGCAGGGTGGGGGAGGGAATTCCTGTTTCCCTCACACACTGTTAAAGGACAATTATACTCACCTTCCCTCTGCTCCTCTTCTTTGGTCAGGAGGGAAGGTGAGTATAATTGTCCTTTAAGTCTGAGGCTGTGTTCTGCCACCAGCAATGTGAAAGAGAAGCCTTTAGGATGTCACGTCAGCCTCCCACCCATTAACTTTCTGGTTAGTAATTTCTTTATATCTTGGGCTGTGAAGCACGTAGAGAGGTGGTTGATGGCTCATTTTAAAGGTAAGGAATTGGCCTTTCATTCATGTCTGCAGATCACAGCTCCCCTTTAAGCATCTCAATCTAGTAAGCAATACCGTACCAAGCCAAAGTGGTAATATTTATTATGCCCAATTTTAATATTAAAAACACTTTTTGGTGTACTTTATCTTGTAATGTTCTTCATTTTTAGGCAATGCTAATGAATTGCTGTCAGTGCAACATGGGAGAAAGAAAAGTCCAATAATGTATACTTCATATTAGAGTGCCATCAATAGGCTTATCAGATTGAAAATCAGAATGTGTATAGTCACTTAAAGAACTCCTCTACTGACCACTTAGTTCTATCTTTAATGAATGGAACACGCCCATCATCTTGTAAAAACACTGATGCACTGTTTACCAATCTCTCATAATTTGAGGCATGGTCAAGTGGTTGACTAGTACTAGCACATAACACCTTTGCATGCACTAATGTTATAAATTCATATGAAGTCTATTCTCATAATGTTTTCTAATTTCTGTAAAATCCTTTGTTCTGCCTGTTTCATGTTTGATAAATCTACATTTTGTAGACCAATATAAAGACACTGCAGAAATAAAACAACAAGATTATCTTATAGTAAAAGTGATGCAGTTTAATATTTTAGGCCTTTATGAAGACTTAACTAAAGAAGTCTTGACTAACTAAACTTAACAGTTAAATATTTATCCTGGAGACTGGATTATTTTGAATTTATGCTCTCTAACTAACTGCTAAACACATTCTGGGTGATGCAATAACATTCGCAATCAATCCTTACTGCTCATGCCAGCTGGAGAAAGTAAGGGTTTGCACCTGTAACACAATTTAAATATTTTGCACAAAACTCATGCAATTCCCATCTTAACATTTATTGCATCACCAGTGTAGTGTAAAACCCTGCTGATGTTACATCACTAGTGCTTAACTCTTTTATGGCCATTAGCGGCCTTTATTACATATTCCTCCTTAGTTCTAGAGCACTTATAATTCAACATGGGTTTCTGACTAATATCTATGATAGAGCAAGTTATTGCATTATTTCACTAATGACTTGTATACGGTTACCCTGAAATCTTTCCTTCTATAATTTTATCTTTAGCATTGCTTTAAAAACTTTTATCTCCAAGTTTCAATAAGTTCTCTCTCTTGTACTCTGTTCTGTGTCTGAAAGATGATTGCACAGAGACCAACCACTAATCAAAGAGAAGCTTAAAGCAGCTAATCCAAAATGTGCAAAGAACAACCAAAGAGTTTCACAAGAGTGAGACCTCTGATTTACAGCTTGCATTGGCGTGGAGCAGATAAAGGCAGTAAGATGCTCCTTCTTCATCAAAGTTCCCAGTTTTCCATGTGTCATCTGTCAGTCAAGGGTGTGACAGTGACATCACGGCCAATATCTTACAGCTGTTTCCGAGACCCCTTCTCTTCTGCTGTGTGAGCTTGTAAAGCTGTCAGGAAGTGTTAACTGGTTCTTTGACATCTCCTTTCACTGCGGAAAAGGGGAACTATATATATTGATGTTAAAATAAGGACATTTCATTTCAATGTTGACTCTAAAGGGAATATTTATAAAGGATTATTAAGTTTTCACCTTTTTTATCACCACCAACTTTATAAAGCAGGATAATCGGTGTTGAAAAATCTTTCCGATCCATATTGCTGGTTCACTTATCACCATACATCGTTATACATACACATTTCTAGCCTGGAAATATATTTATTACTGACTAGAAAGTGTAAGTTCCTTACTATTTCCTATGGTGGGTTTCCCAATAAAAATAAATGTCAGAGGAGTGTTAGACTATTTTCGAATAATTTTAAATAATATTTAATCAAGAATTTTCCTCTAAGGGGCAGATGTTATAATTCGACCTGCATGTCTTACCTGACTGCTATCTCTGGTTACTGTAAATCCCTTTGCAAGACTTACTGCATTGCAGGATCCTGATCAGGTAAAACATGCCAGCCACGCCTTCATTTAAATAGGCGTTAAGTTTCGGGCTACAAGATTGCGCAAAACTAACCTTAGCCTATATTGAAAAGGTAATGTCAGGTACCCATACATGGACGAATGTTTTTCTGATCGGCTCTCTAATCTGCTGAAACAATCGGGGAGGAAAACACAGATCTTTCACATATTTCACCTTGTCTGCAGGATATTGGGACAACCTGGCCCAATCTTCATTTTATTAATAAACTACTCGATATTGTTGAGCGATAGATCAGAAGAACGGAAACCACTTTACACTCTAATGTTTCTTAAGTGTCCCAAATAGCTAGGGACCTAACCTTACCTTGCTCTGTAGAGACTTGCCACATATTTCCTTGTATTGTACGTCAGCAAGTTGAGCAAGTCTGAGGTTGTGAACAATGCTGCACTATTTAACCCCAATTTTCCTAATTTACTAATTCTGTGGAATTGCAAATGCAGTGTTAAAGGGGAAGTTCATTGCAAATACATATACTTTTAAGAAAAAAAGAGAAGTATTTTTTCATCCTAATGACCTTAACCTGCCCATTCAACATTTTGTCTGTATATAAATAAATGCTTTTGAAATAAGGACTTGTCCTGTTTGCAGGACCCCTAATAGAGATTGTTATGGTTTTGCCCATGACCCAGCGCCTGAGTTGATTCAGTTGCTCAGCAGAGATCTGAGCATGTTTCACCCATCCAGCCGCCAATCAGTAGAAATTACTGTTAGGAACATTCCAAGATAGTGTGCATTTTGGGAACAAGGACCATGTCAGAATCTAAAATGTCAGCTCATTAATGTCAACAGCAGGGAATAGCAAAGGGTATAAATTTAA
The DNA here is from genome assembly GCA_019447015.1 of Hymenochirus boettgeri. Lineage (NCBI taxonomy): Eukaryota > Metazoa > Chordata > Amphibia > Anura > Pipidae > Hymenochirus > Hymenochirus boettgeri. The sequence continues at coordinate 192,662,555 of CM033474.1, read as the reverse complement.
CATTTTTTTAAAAAATAGAAGCGCATATGTAGAATAACTAGGTATGCATAACATAAACTGATAATATTTCACTTTCCCTTTAACGAAGTAACTTTTTATTAAAAATATGTTATTAATCAAATTTTAAGTATTTTTATTGAGTACATTTTTAAGGCCATGTATAAATACAATTTAATAGGCTTTGGTGATAGAATTATGAATTCAAGATGCATAAAGTTCCTGAAATTCGAATCATAGGCTACCCCACAATAGAAATTCATGTTTCTGAAAGAATTGGTACAAACTGGCCACAAATCATTTGGAATCTTGATTCGTACAAATTGGTTTCACTGATCTCTAATTACATCCCTGGCTGAAAGACATACATTGCTGAAAGTCTTCAAGCCTGCTTAATGTATATGTGCTCAAAGGTTTGCTTTTAATTACACCTGCATTGAATAGAATGACTGAGCTGTACGAAAAAGCAGTGGACACTTTAATCCAACAGAGGATTTCTCTAACTGAAGGATATAAAGGAAGCATTTGTCATTTAACCACCTGAGTATAGAACTGTTTATTAGAGACCAGATCTCAAAAGAACCCAAGGGCTCTGCTCTTTGAGCACACGTGATGACTTCAGTTTCTGTTTAACCTTTAAAACAATACTTTAAACATTGTTAGTAACTCATATTCTAGAAAAATAAAAGCCAACACTCCACAAGACAGTCATTTGAAATGTATATTTTAGCATATATTAAATCAGCCCATGCTGATTTAAAAACAGCTTCAAAGTATTATTTCTTAATCAAAAGAATAAGGCACAGCTGTAAATTAAGTGTTGTTTTAATCCATTTAAAATCAGCAAAAATAAACAATAAACATTAGGTTTCCAGTATGATCTCATATTCCCTGCAACTCAATGCAACCCAAGAGGGTTAAAATCAAACTCATTTTAGGAACCTTTGTAATATCCTTTTAAAAAATAATAATAATAATAAGCAGACTACACTATTCAAATAGCAAACAAGGCCCAATGCACTCTATCCAACCTGTGGGGGCTTACTCCTCTGATATCCAACCTCCATGGATAATAGTCCAATAATCGCAAAGAAGAGTTGAGGGTCGCACTCCAAAGTCAATAAATTCTTTATTTGGTGACCAACACCTCAGGATCACCTGAGGAAGGGGGCACCTAATACCCCCCGAAACGTTGTGTTTATGATGTTGGTCACCAAATATAGAATTTATTGAATTTGGAGTATGACCCTCAACTCTTCTTTGCAATTATTTGACTACACTATTCAAGTGTTAAGTAACTTTGATGACTATTATATATAGATAGACATATTATATATTGGATTTGTGTGGCTGCTCACCGACTTGCCTTCTGTGATGCCCTGGTGATACCCATCCATGAAGTATATACTTGTGGAGATGAATGACTGGAGCACTCCTTGGTCTTCAGATTTTTATTTTTAAATTATGCCTTTCCAACGCATTTCGCCATCACTTCCAAGCTGGTATTCAGGCATAAGTCCAGTAGGGAACACACGTGTTCTGGGTTAAGATCTGTTCTGCTGGTAAGGGTGCTGTTTTGGCACCCTTGTTTTTTCACCATTTCGACAACCTCCTCGGTGGGTATACAGGTGAAGAGAGATGGTACATCATAGGACACCATAGTTTCTTCTGCATTAAATACTATATCTTGAACCTTGTTAGTGAAACCCTGGGAGTTCTGGATGGGATTCCAAGTTGACGCTGCTGACTACAGGTCTTAGTAGGGGCCCTTCTTGTGTATCTTTGGGAGTTCATATATACATGGATGTGCCTCACCAGGGTAAATGGGGGGATACATTGCTCGATTAATGGCTTGTAGCGGCTGGTGGGATCCCTTGTTAAAGCCTCATATGTGTTGTTATCGACCAGGAGTGTGGTCACCTTAGCAGGGTAGTCCGAGGTGTTGTGTTCTTATTACATTTTTTAAACAGGTTACCATTAGAGATGTCCGAACTTCGCAAAATCCGGTCCGCTCGAGGATCCGCGAATTTTCGAAAAAAATTGAAAATTCGAAAATCCCCGAGCGGACCCGTTAAAATTAAAAATACCCTTGAAATAACTATATTTTTCGTATTTTCGAAAATTTTCGAAATTACGAGTTTTCACGTATTTTCGGGAATTTTTTAAATTACGAGTTTTCATGTATTTTCAAAAATATGTATTCTCGAAAATACAAGTAATCCTCGTAATTTCGAAAATTTTCGAAAATACGTATGTATAGAATTAAGATAAATCCTTGTATTTTCGAAAATACAAGTAATTCCCGTATTTTCGAAAATTTTCGAAAATACGTGAACTCGTAATTTCGAAAATTTTCGGAAATACGAAAAATCCGCGAATCGGAAGTTCGGAAGGCGGAAAATCCGGAAAAATCCGCCGTTCGCGAACGGGATAAATCCGCAGCGGACCCGGGTTCGGATCCGCGAACCGGCCATCCCTAGTTACCATAAGTGTTCATACACAATGAATTCATACACAACGTTAATCCAAAATCTTATATCACTAGCTGCAAAATATTCCATAAACCTCTTTTATTACATAATTTCCATTTGATTTCTATATCAAAAGAAATCCACATTTTACTGATATAAGTGTTGGGAATACTTTACTTCCCAGTGTTACTCTCATCAATTAAAAACAAATTCCAAATAATTGTATTGCACAATACCTACATTCAATACTTGGATGGATTAAATTTAAGAATATACATATATATTCATATAGCATTACTGCTGTATATCATGTATATTTGTTGCTTTGAAAAGGAAATAGAGACTCTAGAAACATCACCTTGATATAGTCTTTAGTAGAGAAGGGATCTGGGTCCGACACGGGCCCAGATCCGACACAAAACTCCTCGGTTCTGAAATCCAAATGATCTGTCCGAATGTGGATGGATCGTCCTGATTTCAAAATTTTTCAATAAATTTCGAAAATAGCTCTGTACATTCAAAAACCTTTGAAAATACGATCGGAAACTCAAAAGTGGTCTCCGATCGTATTTTTGCGAATTTTCAAACGTTCAAATCTATTTCCGAAAATGCTCGAAAATAGCTCCGTACTTTCGAAAATCTTTGAAAATTTATTCCGTTTTTGGATCTTCAGGATTTTCCTGAGATCCGGGAATCCAAAAAAGGTACAAAACTATTGTGTTTCGCCAATCTCTAGTCTTTAGTGTATAGTCCATAAAAATCAGCAAATATATAAAATGTCACACTTTATTCTAATTTCTGCAGACCTTATGTTAACTAACTTTTACTGAGAAAATAATAACATATGTAATTTAATCAGAGGTGCCTAAACTTTTGTATCCCATTGTACATAGTTTCTTAAAGCATATACAGTTCCTAACATTAATGAAACCCAGGCTGCTCAGCAATGCTTTCCAATAAAAGAAAGAGAAATAGTGCAATCTGTTCAATAATTACCTCTGGGGAAGACTCTGGTCCCTCATGGCTTTGGGACTAATACTATAAGACATTTCAAGGAAACCCAGAACTCTACAGGCTACCTTTTACAAACAAAATTATAGATTAGGCTAGCTGTAGACACAGAAAAGTTCAAGCTATTATTGTTTTTCTACCAAAGTAAAATCAAGTCTTTCGAACAACAAAGCCTGCACGATCAAATAAAGATGTTATAATCTAGGACAAATGATTGCCTTAATGCTTTTCACTGTAAGTAGTGTCCTATGTATTTAAAATAGCCTTAAAAAGTTTAAACAACAAATCTACATGCTGCAGTGAAAGTGATATTTAATTAAGATCAATCAATTTTAGGTGCATTTATAGTTTTTTTTCATATGCAGCAGGCTTCAAACAATGAAATAAAAATGGGGCATACTAAATTTGAAATATCAACTATTTCTTCTCTTACGGATAGTATTTTTAAAAGGCGTGTCCATCCTTAAAACAAAAAACTGGTTGCCAGTTATCAGCCCGCAACTTAAACTGCTATTTTTACCAGCTTATTACATGCATTTTTAATGGGATATTTAAGGATAAGTCAAGGCTGTGACAACTGACATCACAGCCAATGATTGACTGTTGTTTCCCCTGCTGTCCCCTCTGCACATGCTCAAGCTAATAAAAAGCTCATTGAGCAGAGGGAGGAGGCAGACACCTTTGTCAGAAAGGAAAAGAACATATCATTAAATATCTGATTATATATGTTAGGAAAGTTTTCAGAACTTCTGATCGTATTTTCGAGGATTAGCGAATGTTTGGGGTTATTTTCGGTAATCTATCTCTAGTAATAAACTGATCAATAGCAGGCAGATAACTGACAAATCACAATTTTTTGTTTTAAGGGTGACACACTGACACCAACCTACATAACTCTCTTGCCATTAGGTACCTCTGTAAATAATGCTGGAAAGAGACTGGGCAGGTTTGGAACTTCCCATTCCTTTTGAAAGTGTGATAAGCTTTTGCCTAATTCCTCCCCACACAAAAAAAAATATACTGTCCTAGGCCTGATAAACGAGTTGTAAGGTGTTAGAGTCTCTTTACCAGCTTTGCAGTCCTGTGGTGTCTCCTCTTACTTCAGCTTCTGTTTATTATTTTACTATAATTCTGGGAAATTAGTGACACAGTCTGATTAAGCCTGTACAGAATATTTATAAAGCCTGCTGTCTGAAGTACCTATAGTGATTGGTTTGGAGACTGAAAAAAACAGCTTCCCGATCAATATGCATAGAAATTATGTCTAGAATAATCCATAATTTTTTTGCCTTTTTCAATTATGTTTTGTTCCTTTAATTGACATCAAACACCCATGTACTATAATCAATATATCTATATTTAAATAAATAAGTAAAAAGAACAGTGAGATACAATAGCATACACTATATGTATCTCACTCAAAGGTATCTTGTGTGGTTTTGTGTTTTGTCTTGGTATGCTTCTTGATACAATGATCCATACACTAAAACTACATGTAGTAGGTATGTACACACATTCTTTTACCCATCTTGAAGTTAGTACATGTAATCTGTGAACTGGCATGTCAAAAGTAGACAAGTTAGGGCTGTTTACATTAGAGAAGCAACATTTGCATGGGGATATGATCACTTATACAGATATATTAATGGGCCATACAATAAACTCTCTGGTGCATTGTTCACTAATAGGTCATATCAGAGGACATGTGGACATCCTTTAAGATTGGTTAGGAAAGGTTTCTTTACAGTGAGAGCAATGAAACTGTGGAACTGTCTTCCAGCAGATGTGGTAAAGGCAAGTTCTGAATAGCATTAAAAGTGGGCTAGATACGTAAGTTTCTAAAACTAAAAAATATTGAGAATTACTGGTATTAATACATATACTGTAGTTCTGGTTGGTACGGGGATACTATATAAATATTGAGAATTACTGGTATTAATATATATACTGTAGTTCTGGTTGGTACGGGGATACTATATAATATTGAGAATTACTGGTATTAATACATATACTGTAGTTCTGGTTGGTACGGGGATACTATATAATATTGAGAATTACTGGTATTAATACATATACTGCAGTTCTGGTTGATCCAGGAATACTTTTTCGATTGCCATTTGGAGTCAGAAAGGATTTTTTTTCCCCTTTTGAGCTGTTTTTTTTTTTTGCCTTCCTCTGCATCAACTGTTAGGTAGGGGAGGGTGAAAAGGAGGGTGAAAAGGTTGGACTTGAAAGACGCATGTCTTTATTCAACATTAATTACTATGTTACTATGTAAAATGGCTGAGAACCCCCACACAAGGTGCCAATGTAAAAAACAAGATTGCATCTTCATACTTCATTTAAGTATTACATAAATAAATTAATAAATCTATGCAAAAATCTATGTACAGGTACAGGTACATTTACTATGTATCATCTAAAGAAACATTTTGTGAAATTTCAAAGGCTACCCATATGGTTTATCATTTCCTTTGGCATAGATTAGATTTCACTTAAAATATGTTAAGACTAACTGCTATCAAACACCTGAATTTTTAATCTATTTGGCTGAAATCACAGTTTTTGTAAATTGCTGGATACTTTTTTTTTTTTTAAGAAAATAAATGAATCTGTGGGTGTTTTACCGTATCAGGAATAAGCTATTTTATCATATCTGAAAGAAGTTGTTAATATAATTAGCAACATGTGCTAAATGTTGTAATTAATGCTGTAAGATGCAACTTGTGCTAATACAGTATATGTGTTTCTAGAGCATAAGGTATATTTCATATCATTTGAAATGTTGATACACAGAGACATCTAGTGGAACAAAATATTATTTTTCATGGATTTCAATTGTTTACTTTATTATAATAATAATCCACACTGAATTCTGTAATATAGATTAAGTACTGTAACAAATGTATTTAGATATGATTAATGCTCTATGTACACTCTTATGAATGTGTTTAAATATCTAGAAAATGTAAATATATCATACAGTATGTAGGTTACTGTATGCAGTTTAAGAGAGAAAATAGGGTACATCCATCCCTAAAAGGCAGTCTCAGGCCACAGATTGGTTAAAAGTAAAAGTCCTTTATTCAAAAAATCAGCAGATAACAACAAGCACATGCCTCACGCGTTTCGTGCTAAAAGCACTTAATCATAGACTAGCCTAAAAGGACTTTTACTTTTAACCAATCTGTGGCCTGAGACTGCCTTTCCAGGATGTACCTTATTTTCTCTCTTATCCTGTGAAACGTTTTTCGGACCTTGGCGATTTCTTTATTGATGTGCCAATACAGACTAATGGAGTGACAGGTCCGGGGCATGGGCTCCTAGATATAAATTATTTTGTGTTTGCCATTTTTGAGTTTTAGCACATTAAGTATCTATATATATATATACTAACGTGTTAAAGGGCAATAAGCACTTTTCTATTCAGTCTGTGTACTGTACGCAGTATTCTAATAAAAGTATTATTCTATGAGTATGCTTACAAATCATTCAGATAATAAAATCCAAGGACAAGATCTCTGCTTCTTTGCGCTAGTCTGATACTTTAAATGACAAATATTTGTACCTCTAACAACATGTAAAATATGCCACATATTATGACTACAGAATTATATTCTTCAGTTATTCTGCTTCTGTAAGTAATTGCAGCTTTGCATTTTTTAAAAAACATTTGTGTATATTACATTCTTAATTCTAATTAATTCAGAACAAGTTTTTATACAGAAATCTAAAATACATATCTTTGTATTATAAAAAAAAATCTGTTTACAGCATTTCCTGTTCAGTTCTTCTTTGTGTGCATCTATTTAATTTTTAAAGGGACACTATACTGAAAAAATGACTTTGCCTCATCTTAAAGGGTATGTCCACCCTTAATTCTATTTTTTAATATAGCCTTCCCCTTGGTCCCCCAGCCCCAACCATGATTTTTATTTTTAGAAAGTGCCCCAAACTTTTACTTACCTCCAAGCAGAGGGGCGGGACGTGGCAGCCAATCACGGACGCGGCTGCCGGTCAATCAGTGCAGCGGAGGAAAGAGGGGAGGTAAGTAAAAGTTTGGGGCACTTTCTAAAAATAAAAATCATGCGGTTGGGGCTGGGGGACCAGGGGGTTTACTATATTAAAGGGGATTAATGCTAGGGGGAGAGAATCCGGAGAGGGAGGGAGAGGGAGGGAGGGAGGGGGAGAAGGGCTGCAGTACACATGCCAAACTTCTCCCGGAGGCCAGGTAGGAGGCAGAGTCCTATATGGACTCTGCTATCCTCCTGGTGGGCAGTTTTTGGGACTTTGGAGGGGGGACTACAGGAGAGCCATATGGAGCTGGGATGTGAGGTAAGTATTACACTACACTACATGATGGGGCCAGTAGTTGGGGGGATCATAGTTTTGGGGGTGGACATGCCCTTTAATCTATAATTGAATACATGTAAGTAGCACTTACTCTGATTTGCGAGTGTTGCTGCATGCCTTCAATCCAGCACACATTTTGCTTAGGAGCAGTATCCTCCCTCCCTCTTTTAACCACTCCCACTTCTATTCGACCTGACTTTTTTCCCCACAAACCAACTGTCAAGCATGCACACAGCATATAGCATTCCAACTGTCAAAACTCTGTCACCATTCAAGCTATAGTAAAACTACTCACAGAAGAATAGCGAGGAACTTGATTGACAGCTGAAATATAAGACGTTTTAGATTGGATATCTAAAGAAATAGGGGGCAGAATAACAAAAAATGATACAGTGTTGGTTGGAAAGAATTAAAGTTTCCAGGTATGGTCAATTTAAAATAACCTATTTTAAGGCATAGATTCCCTTTAAACTTTTCAGGTCCATTGATCTGTCCAATAATAAACAAGTGGATTTGCAATAAGCAGTCCTCCCTTCCCCAAAATAGGATAGTCCCTTCTACCCTGATCTGTTTTAAATGTGCAACAAGAGATAATGTACAAGACAAGTTGCACCACTGAGCACAAACTAAATCAAGGCTCCCTTTTTCTGGGCTACAAAGGATGGATGGTAAGGGCATGGAATTCCAAAACTATTTCCTTGTCAACAGTGTTCCTAGTGGCATGTAAGGCAGGTGCAGCTGAAGTGTTACTTTTGAAAAAGGAGAGATAAGACCATGCAAGTCCATGCTATGTGTAATGTCATGCTGTGAATATACATGTAAAAATCATTTGATTGTATGTTTAAAAAATTAAGCAATCATAAATAAAAAAATGTGGTTAAAAACAAATCAGAAAAAGAAAACAAAAATGAATACAACTAACTCAATGTGCTAAAATCCCTGTGGATTCTTAATAATGTAAAGATTTTCCATTTGAGCAGAACATTTGTCTTTATTGTAATTTAATGACAAATTCAGTAAATAGGTAAGGCTAATAGGTACATTTCTATACAAACTGTTATAGAAGATGCATAATTCCCTTTTAGAGATGAGTCCTAGTTTTTTAGCAAACTTGGTTTCATTCGGAGATGCCGGTTTCAAAAGTTCTGTGGAACTGATCTGTTATGTTCATTTCTATTTCCTATATCTCTACAGATTCCACATTCTATTAGTTTGTGAAGTTATATCAAATAACGGTATAAATTGTAAACAGTAATCTTTAATAAATCAAGCAAGATATTTTAACATTTAATTATACCAAGAAAGCTAAATATAGAAAAGAACAAGGGACATAAATTGAGTGAACAATCTTTTGTAGAGATGAACAGACCCAGAGAGGTCAATCCACCAGCAGGTTCACAGAACAGTGCAAGGTGTCACAGATTTTTAATGGTGAAAATGTATAGACCATAACTATCTGAGACAACCTAGTGTCCCGAGATCTCCTATGGGTACACCTTTTTAGTTTTGTGCATTTTCTAATACATGGTCAGTGTCTTCATATCCAGTAAAGAGTAAGCACAACACAGGTGAGAGGGAGGACTTTTATATAAAAATACAATATCATTGGCTTTCAAATCTGCTTTAATATTCCTATGTACATAATGACATACTGTACTGTTCTAGGCAGTTGTAAAAATAATGCTGTAAAGTAAGAATGATTTCATGATTTCTTCTTATCAATTTACAAAATACTAAGTGAAGAAAAATCTAACTCAAATCAATATTTGGTATGATTATTCTTTGTCTTCAAACCAGCCAAACCAGCATTAAGTACACTTGCAGGGATTTTGTAGTATTATAGTAAGGTTCATGAAACAAAGAAAGCTGGTTGTCACAGGACATACACTATGGCAAGACAGAGCACAGCAACAAGACAAAAAGGTAGTTATATTACACCAGCAATGTTTCCTAAAAGCTTTTTTGTAGAAGAACAATGAAACAGGCAACATTAAGATGAAAGACATCATGCTTATTTCCCTTAAAACTCAGAACATGTCCAGCAGAGCCATAGGCTCAAAACTGACAAAAAAATCCTGTTAGACCCAGGTTTTTCCATCTACTGTCAGGGAAGTCTTTCCACAATAGTTCATAGAAAAATTTCAGCCAAAATGAAATACCTCAGATGTGAAAACAAGGCCAAGCAACTAATCTATGCATTAAAACATAAGAACTGTGGTACAGAAAAATGGCAGCATGTGCTCTAACTTATAAGTCACATTTTATTATATAAATAGGCAAATTAAATATTTGGCTGTAGAAAACAGAGGGGGAGTGGTGCAATAATGCATGACGAAAGACTTCCCCTTGCAAGTTTGGAGCTGCTTTTCTAAAATTGAAAGATTACTGGTGTGCTCAATGCTGAGAAATACAAGCAGATACCTAACATAAGGCCGTATCATCAGGGAAGTGTCTGATGTAAAAAATAAAACATGGAGTCCTGGAAGTCATTGCATTGCCTGCACAGAGGCATTGAGTGTATCTGGAATAAAATGAAGAGACAGATGGATCAGGGTGGTCTATAAGTGTCTGTGGTTAGCTTTAGAAGACCAAACCTGCCGAGTTCCTTCAAAAACTGTGTAGAAGTGTACAAAAGAATGTCACCCCAAATATTGATTTGATTTGAATTTCTCTGTTCTGTTCATTGTGCATTGTTAATAGAAGTATTAAACTTCTATTTGTGAAAGCTTTGTTAGTTTATAGCATTTTTACAAACCTGCCAAAATGTTTGTAAACTACCGATATTATTTATTTCAAACTGTTTTTAAACAAAGGCCTATTTCTAAAAGTGTAAATATGATAACGTGATTCCCATAATTGTACCAATTTTCGGTACAATTATGAAGTAAAGTAACAGTGTAATTGTAAAATTATGTTCAATTGCTATTTTATGATCAAGGCATTATTTAATGGCCACGTTCAGCCATTGCAAAACACAGCTCATCCATACTGAGGGGTATTGGTATTGTGCTACACAGTGTGTATTTTACAATTTGTTACAATGTGGAAGTTAAATACTATTACTGGTGGTATTTTACAACTTCAGTTAATGCACGATACACTTGTTCTGCAATACAATGCCTTTGAAAAATATTGCTCTATAAACTGCAAATCCCCATATTGTATTTTGATTTGTACTAAATTTTAAATATTGAAATGATTACATGCTGAAGAATACCTCATAGTTTGAAGTAAATAAGTTATGACTGAATATATAGTTATAATTTATAAGCGGTATGGAGACATTATGTGCTGGTAATTATTAATAAAAACAGACAATCTTATTTTCAAAGCCTCAGATTTTGCTTACTTTAAGATTTAAAAAAGATTTGTCATTTCTCATAAGCTTTCCTTAATAATCTACTGTATCTGTTGCCTCTGATCTAGACTAAGGTAACTGCCAAAGTAAATACTGTAAATTACGTTTAGTTTCTTAATCCAAATTGGCTCACTGAAAATGACAAGAAAAATAAGGACAGAAAATGAAAAATGATACTGAATTAGGGCAAAAAGTTTTCTACCAAAGTTTGATTATATTTTTTAATAAGGCTTAGCATACTCCACAGATCATTACAATTAGTATATTCATTCATGATACCCCTATTGCAAAAAGCTTACAATTTAAGTTCCCTTTCACAAATAGTGATGGACCCGAACACGAGTTTGGGCCGAACTTTATAAGTTCGGACAACCTCGAACTATCAAAGCTAGTTCAGTTTTTCGATAATTATTGAAAATTCGAAAATTATTGAATGAAACATTCAAATTCCCGTAACCCTCAAATGAAGCCTTCGATTTTGATAACCCTCGAATGTACTGTTCAATTTTCGAAAATGTAGCATTAGGTAACCCTCAAATTGGGCTTAACCCTCGAATGTAACATGCAGAAACCCGACAATTGCCCGCTTTTGAAGCAAGAAGCATATAAATGAGTTTTGGTTATAGTGACATGCTCCCCAGACCATTTTCCAGGTGCCACAGCCATTTACAGTAAGTTACCATTGTTATGTTATTTGTACAAATTTTTTGGATTACCGTATATACTCGAGTATAAGCCGACCCGAGTATAAGCCGAGGTACCCATTTTTACCTGAAAAATTTATAAAAATTGATCGACTTGAGTATAAGCCGAGGGTAGAAATTACCACCACTACTGCAAACCTGTAATTACCTAAAATGATTTACATTTCCCAGGTAACTCTGAGGCTCTCCAGATGTTTGGAAACTACAACTCCCAGCAATCAAAGAATGCTGGGAGTTGTAGTTTCCTAACATTTGTATTGCCAGCAAATGTACTTGAAATGTGCATGGTTTGTTCCCCCAGTTCCACTAAACATTGGCTTTACAGTAAACAAGCAAAAAATGAATGTACAGTAACTTACCGGACCCACAGGACCGGACAGGAGCATCGGAAAGCTCGCTCCTTCCCTGCTCCTCCATTCCGGCAGTGCAGTAGAGGTACGGTACGTAATGGCGCGCCCCCGCCTAACGTGCCTGCGTGCACATTCCCTGGTTGTACTGGGAGTCTCTCTGCAGCTGTTGTTCTGCAAGCTCCCTCCCGGTGTGCAAGCTCCCTCCCTCCCGATGTCCAAGGCGGCTGTGCAGATGGGCTGGAACCGGTAAGTAAAAACCCTTTTTTTTTTTTTTGCAGATTTGCGCTGTGACCCGAGTATAAGCCGAGGCAAGGTTTTTAGGTTTATTTTTAAACCTAAAAATCTCGGCTTATACTCGAGTATATACGGTATTATCTCCCCATTGACTTTAATGGGTTAATTTCCAAACTTTTCGAACTTTTACTGAAGTTCGGAAACGAACCAAACTTCTGTAAGTTCGTCCATCTCTAATCACAAATAACAGTATTTTTTCCTCAATAAGCAAAGCACCCAGAGAATACCCATAAATAAAAGGAACACCTTCAATTCCATACAGATATAATCAGGGGAAGATCTTGACTCTGTGGCACCTGGCTCTGTGCTAATAAAAACAATAAATATTACTACTATAAAAATTACAGATAAATGTTTGGATACCTTACACTCATTCCCATTTTATAAAAACCCACTTTAAACCCGCATTAAACCCTGAAACATCACCACAAACAGGTTATTGCAGCTTTTGTTTGTTGCTGCTCTTAGATCATCTCCCTGATTGAGTGTACAGTAGAGATGGAACTGAATTCAAACCCATACAAAAAACAGAATTCTAGTGCACAAACAATTCTAATTGCATATTGGCTACCTCCATAAGGTTGCTACTACAAACAGTCTGCTAAACCCTGGATAAATAAAAGCAATTAGTTCAATAAGTTGGCCAAATTATTTTAAGCCCAGTCACCACATACATGGGATGTACAACAGCCCAATTTTCTTTGTGCACTAGAATTCTGTTTTTTGTATTTATTATATTTTTGGTCTCTAGTTGCACTTTAATATGGATGTACAACAGCACAATTTTCTATATATTGTGTGTTACATTGAAGGTTTGACCAAGCCTTCTGGGTAATTGTACTCCACCCAGAGTTAGTTCATGTGCTCGTTGAGCAAAGTATTTTAAACTAGAGAGTCAGCTTCAAGCATCCAGGCCACACAGGAGAAGCTTTCAGCTCATGTAGCCAAAGAGGCAAGTACCAGTAGGTTAGGACCCAGTTAAATAAAGCAACCTTGACGTGGTGACTGGGCTTAAAATGATTTGGCCAACTTATTGAATTAATTGCTTTTATTTATCCAGGGTTTAGCAGGCTGTTTGTAGTAGCAACCTTATGGAGGTAGCCAATATGCAATTAGAATTGTTTGTGCACTAGAATTCTGTTTTTTGTATGTATTATATTTTTGGTCTCTAGTTGCACTTTAATATGGATGTACAACAGCCCAATTTTCTATATATTGTGTGAACTCAAACCCAATTCCTAAAACAAATTTCACAGATTTTTCGGAACTGTGGAACAGTTTTCGATTATTATCCAATGATCGAGAAATTTTGAATGTAAAAATTGAAAATGTTTGATATTTAAAGAAATTTTGACTTAAAAAATCATCAATTCTCTAAATTTCTAGAAATCTCGTAAATACTATGCCTGTTCTACTGTATACCTGTTCCCCAGACCATTCCCCGGGTCCCTGAGCCATTTACAGTAAGTTGCCATTGCTATTTATACCTTAATTTTAGGAAGAACTTTTGGATTTTTAAAAAATCGGACGGATGGTTGGATTTATTAAAGCATTCCATTTCTACTGCATGTAAGAAACTTTCCCCCTCTAATTAAGTATGAACAGAACTAAAACTCATGATGATTAATACATGAGATGAACATTCCATTTTTAATGATCAATTTTTACAGTAACGAAATGCTTGCCTAGTACCAAATGTGGCAGAACAACTGGATTTTACTTTTCTAGGAAATAACGACAATGATATGCAAAAACCATGCAATGAGTTTAAAAGCTCTTTTCATTGGACTTTGTCATAATATTAACTTGTTTGGTTCATTGCTTTGGATATTATTTTTAATGTTCTGCAAATTTATTAATGCTTGTTAAAGTTAGGACAGTGTAATACTGCACACATAACAGTGTTGGGGTTTGATTAAGGGTGCATGCCACCCGAAAAATGTTGTATGACATTGTAGTGCTAATAAACACCTTTTGGTCACAGCTGAGCCTGTGAGAGTTTTGGTCTCTACCTCACACATGATTGGATTTACAAATTGTAGGAGGTTGGTGACCATGATCTGTGAATATACAGTATCAAGCCTGCACTTTTACAGTGTTGTCATCAATACAATCTAAGCAAATATTTTGCATTAATCAAGCAATGTAACTAGAGAGCCTTGTTCCGCAAAGATGGGTGTGTGATGGTGCCTAGATTCATACATGTCACAGTTCAGTTTAGAATAGTATCAGGGAGATGTAATAAAACTTCTTATTAAAAATGGTGCTAATTTTGACCCAAATCAGATGTTTTCAAATGGTAAATCACATCTGATTGGTTGGGGTAAAATTAGCACCATTTTTAATAATAAGAACTTTTATTACATTCCCCTGATACTCTTCTAAACTGAACTGTGCCGTGTATGAATCTATAGGCACCATCACACATACACTGAAGTATAATTACTTAATAACCCAGAGCAAAACAGCATTTCTAAAGACTCCTGTGGATGGTTAAAGGTTATATAGAATGGACCACTCAATTTCTTCCCCTTTGAGCTATGAAAATATATTTACAGTAATAATATTTAATATATTATTAATAATATAAATTTTATATTAATAATATAAAAGGTATGCCTGTGGTAGATGAATGTGAAGATGAATGTCAACACAATCTTCACAATATTCTATCATGTGTATAGAAATATCCAAATGTGAACATGCTATTGTACCATCTAAAGAAGATTATTCAGCAAATTTGTTGTTGCAGTCAAACAATATATTTAGTTTACTTTATAAAGTTTGTGCACAGCAATATGTTGGGTTTTTTTTTGCATTACAGCTACTGTTTTGCATATATATCAGCTTAAAATGTGATGTGCAGCATAATATAAGGGATACCGTATATACTCGAGTATAAGCCGACCCGAGTATAAGCCGAGGTACCTATTTTTACCTCAAAAAGTAAGAAAACATGATTGACTCGAGTATAAGCCGAGGGTTGAAATTATGGGAACTCTGCTGTCCATAAAAAGCCTCATTCCTTGGCACTCCAGATGTTTTGGAAACTACAACTCCCAGCATGCTTTAGTGGCTGGGAGTAGTAGTTTCCAAACCCCTTTAGTGCCAAGGAATGAGGCTTTTTTATGGACAGCACCCCCCAGGAAAGGCCCAAAAACATTTCCCCTTAGAGAGCCCCCCCCCCCCAGTTCAGGGAGTGAGGTGGTACTCACATGTGTTGGTAAATCAGGGTAAGGTAAATGTTTTCAAAATCTGCTGCTGCTTACTTTCTCTCTATGTAACCAGGTACCGGTAAGTGAAATCTCTGGATCCTGCTGGCACTCTGCTGTCTGCACGCTGCACTGACGTCCGTACTCGGCGGCTGTCTAACTTACTGCCCGGCGCCAAGTAGTGACGTCACTACTCGGCGCCGGGTTTTAAGGCTATTTTAAAGCCTGAAAACCTCGGCTTATACTCGAGTATATACGGTAATATGCTACCTACAGGATATTATGCCACCAAGGAGTTCCATGGCCATATAGAGAGCATGGAACGCTGAGGTAAAGCGAATTTGCATATTACACTGTAGGTAGTGTATTATTTCTTATAAAACATAATGCCAGTCAGCCAAAAAAAAAAAAAAGCAGACACACTCTCCCCCTACCCTTCTACTGTGTCTCCCCCTACCTGTATTAGTCATTTATATAGGAATCCCTGTTTAGTGTATAAATAGTTAATTACCGTTCCTATTAAAAAGAGAGAGAAGGACTGAACATTGTCTGTCAACAATAAACAGGGCTTCCTATATAAATGGCTAATACAGGGAGGGGAAGAGACAGGGAGAGGGGCAGTGGAATACAGGAAGTCACTAAGTGACATCACCGTATGTATTATATAAGGGATAATACGCTACCTACAGTGTAATATAAGGAGATTACGCCACCAAGGAGTTCCCTGACTATATAAAAACATGAGCCCGTTAGGCCGAGTGTTTTTATAGAGCTCAGGGAACTCCGAGGTGAAGTAATATCCATATATAACTCTGTAGGTAGCATATTATTCCATATAATAAATAAGGTCAAAAAAAGAAAAATCCAGCAAAGGCTCTCTGTCTCTCCCCTCCCTGTCTCTCCCTCCCTGTATTAGTAATGTGATAACAAGCTCATTTTTGTAAATACAAATAGTTAACTGCAGTTTCTATCTCAAACTAAAAGAAGACAATAAACATTGTCTCTCACCCGGTGCAGTTCTGGTTCATAAGGAGGAGCGAGCGCATTCCTGTGATTCATAATTGACTCGGCCGTTCGCTCCTCCTTATCAGCACAGTAATTCAGACAGTCAGTCAGTCAGTGTACAAAAAACGGCTTGAGTGACTGATTATAAAGATTCTCGCCACTGCACCTCCTCATTGAAATGCCAGAGCCTTGTGTATTATTTAGATATTGCAACCACTGTCTCTGAAAGCATTAAAAAAAAAAAAGAACCAAAACCAGAGGAAAATCACAGTGACATAACATTATGAAGACACAGACTGTGATTCTTTTACTATAAAAAAAAGGTTAACTACGCATGTAAAGGCATTTCACAGCTGCGCATCTATTTTACATGTTATTATGCCAATAAGCATGAAAACAAACTCTGCGATTGGGGTAGTAGTTCAGAAAAGATCTGTATGAGGCATGGACAGTACCAGGTTGGATTACGGCAGAGTGTGTTTGTTGTTAAAATGCAAAGGAAATCAATGTAGGGTTCAGGTCAACATAGGAAATCAAAGGGGCACATTTATAAACGATCGCTAATATCAACATTTTGCTATCGCAGGACATCACAATGTCAAAGATCACTATATTTATAAAGCCAATTGTTTCCGTGGTGATGTATGGTGGTAGTATCAGTGTCATGACCATATTGATTGCGGCAAAAAACTGTTTGTAAGTGAATGGCGGGAGCAATAAGTTTGAAGGGTTACTGGGGCAGCTAGAAAGGGGGAGGTGCGTCCTGCTAGTATTCCCACTATGTGGGCAGCCCCCCCCAACCTGCAGCCCCCCCAACCTCCACAGGTAAGTACACTGCACTCCACCAGGGCCCTTGAAACAGTCTTTTGGGTCACAGGGGTCCTGGAGCTTGAAACCATGACCACCATCCCTGGCTCTGACAAGTGCCTTTGGGACACTGAGAAGTGTCTTTGGGACTTAACAAGAGCTTAACATTGCTCTTAACAAATCTCTTGTGGCTTTAGAAGGACCCTGCAGCGCATACCAGGACCCCAAAGGCACTTCTCGGTGTCGGAGAGGGGGGTCCTGGCTTCATGCTGTGGGACACCCTAAGCCCCAAAAGGCTCTTTCAAGGGACCCTGTGGCATGTGGGGTCCCACAGGGGGCATCACTAGAAGAACACATGCACCTTTTCCCAGAAGCCCACACACACACAAACAAATACATAGCACGTCGATATGGGCACTTATGCATTTTTGCCACCTCAGACTTACCGATTTTAAATGGCTGAACTTAATGCAAGAACACACCAGTTTTCTAAATATGATTGAACGGTTACTGCAGCGATAAGCAAAATGTCGATTATGGGGGTAATGACTTTAGAAGCTTTTAGGGTTACAGAAATGGAATGCCTTTAAACGACATCAAGGTAAGCCAATACGAATTCTTCCCCAGTCCCTCAATTGTGTATGGTTACAATAACTTAAAAAATGGAAGCTTGGGTGGGGTTTGGATTCAGTTTATTTTCATTGTGAAATGAATGCTTTCATTCCTTCTGTTACAGAGAGTGTTAAACCCCCATGATGACTAACCCACGAACCTACAAAGCATGGAATAGGTGAGAATCTTTAGACATTTTAACACTTATCAAAACATTTTTTGATTATTTCCTGGATTCAACCTTGTGCTTCTCCTTCAAGCATCAAGTAACTGTAACGTTAATCAAATTTATGGCATTCAGATTTTTTAAAACTTCCATCATATGAATGAGACAGTAAAACTAATATTAACCTTCCCCCACAGCAAAGGCAATGTCATCTATGGAAACTCAACATGATTTAAATATTTACAACATCTAACACTGGTATTTTTAGAGCTAAAATGCTTGTTTACATGTACTTTTATGACATATTAAAGTGCTGATACTACAGTATTAAAGAAAACAAAAATAAGAGGATTGTATACGAAACTACACACTTGTTAGACATTTGCTTAAAATATTGCAAAATAAAAATGTAATTCGTCCACCGATTTTTATTGACCAACATGTCGTTATGTCTAAAAATTTGATTTTAGTGATAAACAGCCTATTATGTTCAACCAATACCTGTAGGCAACTAATTAAATTAAATGTAATTCAGTACAAGAACTGCAAACCAACATCCTTAAAAAGTAAATAAAGCCTTTCTGTCTAGCATATTTATAAAGTATTCCTGTTTTCTCTGTTGTTTTTATAGCCAGACATTGGCACAAGTATGTCACCATATTTACAAAAACATTGTCAAAAATCTAGAATTAAGAAGAGAAATCTTGCAAAAATAGTCTACAACATAAAGGCACATTTTTGGGGTCGCTGAAAATTACACCTACCGGTATATTTGTTATTTCGCCCAAAAAAATAAAAAAGATTTAAAAGCCCCCTGGCCACAATTTTAAAATTCTTACTTGAATTATTAATAGGGAAACACTCCAAAGAGAACTAGCAAAGTGTAAAAAAAAAAAACTTTTTCCAGCCAAGAAATGTCACCCAGGTATGCATTCTAGACACGTTTCTGGACAAATGTTTACCAAAAATCTCATTTTTGCCAAGAAATGTAGTTGCAATATGTGTAGATATTTCACTGACTGGTACAAAAACCTTCCAAAAGTGGAATTTTTGCCTTTTTATAAATTTATAGCTTCAAAATTTAAATATTTATTAATATATTCCCATAGTTATATTGTTAGCCATAATGCAGATTGTGCTTTTGGATCCATACTCTCAGCCTTAACAGTGACATCACAATAAATTATGGCAGACACCCAAGCCACCTACTCTAATGGCTTTGGAAACTTGTTCAGCCGCAGAGGAAAAAACATTTAAAAGAGGGACTGGCAGACTTGAAGCTAAAGAAATCTGTTCAGGAACACAGAGGAAAAAAGGTAAAAATTTAAATATTAGGGTTTGTGCAATCTTTAAAATGTTTGTACATGTTACATTAATAAGTCCATGAACATAGATTGTTTGCCTTCCAAGCATATTCAGCTAGTTGATAGAAAATTTATAATAGTTATGTATAATCGACATAATAAATATTTTTTGACATACACCAGAGAAGGCCTGTTGACAGGGGGTGACACACTATACCTTTGTTTACAAACCTTTCCAACTGGCAGTAAAATTTTGTAAATTAATTACCTAGGGGCCATAAAGATGATCCTTTCTCATAATTCTTAACACTTTGGAATTAATACCTCCTTGAATGATTTATTCCTTTAACAAGCTGTTAATATCAACTCTCTAGCCTGGTGTCTTTGGGGAATTTTTACGTATTAATCAATATAAATAGCTTGTGTTATAGAGAGTTGTATTAACCAAAGATTAACATTTATTTAGCAGTGGCTTCCACAGATAATGCAGTTGCACACCCAAATCCAAATTTTCTTTTTTACTAAAGTATTCCTGTGTATTTTCTAAATGGGCTACTTGTGTTTTAAATGTGTTGAAAAGAATTGGTATTGTTCATTACACACACATATAGTACAACGTAGATGTAAGAACATTTAGGCCAAAGTGGGCTTAGTGTTTGAATTAAATATTTGGAAATCAAACCATATCAATAACACTGCAGATAGAGGCCAGTAAAACAGATTCCTTCATACAGCCCAATTTCCATATTTAGACTTAGGAGTTTTGTGTTGTGAGTCAATAAAATTCATGTAGCAGTTTCTCTGACTCATTTAGGATGTTAAATTGATTGTAACTGTATTAGTGCAGTTACAATCAACGAAAAAGCTAATACTACAAAAAAAAATGTTGTGCTCATGAAGGTGGGATCTAATTTTCCTCACCTGTTAATGTAGACAGAGCCTCCAATATTTTTACCTTTCTATGCTCATTAACAGAATGGCTAAAAAAAAATCCAAAAGTATCTAATCTATTCTAAAAAAACATAATTTTCAACATGCTTAACGTAAAAGCATTTTTAGTGGCAGATTGTTTCAACTTGCTTCTCTAAGCATTCACATATATAGGAGTGTTTCAGCACATCAACATTTATAAAGACTTCCGTTTGAATTAACAGCTAATGAGCTCCCCAAGAGATGTAAGCCGTATTCTTGTGTTTTTAAAAGATCTGGCCAAGTTAACAAAGACACACACACACAAAAATTTAACATTTTTGGGTTCAGGGAAAATGAATTTTGCAAAGTAGGGAAAACATTGGGATGGATGCAGCTAGAAATTTACAGCCTGTAGGACTTTAAGGCTGAACGCTGCTTCTCCAGTCTAAATTGTAGTGCCTCATAAATGTTTTATATGAGGCCCAGGTCGCTGCATGACAAATCTGTTCCGGGGGTTGCCCCTGCCTTGGCTACCCCTGAGGTGGATATTGCTCTGGTAGAATGAGCTCTCATATGATGTGGAATTGCATCTGAAGCAACACCACTTGGTTCTGAAGCATTGCCTGAAATGTAATAAGGTTTTTAGAACCGCCTTTAGCTCCCTGAAATTTGAGGTTTTACTTTCACCAGTTGTCCATTTACTTTCTTGGACTCCTGGACAGTGGGCTCCCCAACCTCAGGAACTGGCATCTGTCATGAGGACTATAGGCTGTTGGCTAGATAGGGGTTTTCCTATTGAGAGTTATATAGGATTTAGCCACCACTTTACGTTTAGAGGCAAGGTTACTAGTATCTATATCTTCCATATTTCAGTTCCACTCTGAGAGGAAAACCTGTTGAAGATCCCTCATGTGTGCTCTTGCCCAAGGGACCCCTTCTATAGCAGCAGTGAACAGTCCAACACCTTGGGGATCGATCTTAGGCTGACTATAGGTGTTGTAGCCAGTTAAATGACTGAGTATTGAATCCTGTCGATCCTTTCTTGAGGAAGAAATATTCTGTTTACCCCTGTATTGAAAAGAAACCCTAAAAAATTCTTCTGTTGACTTGGAAGAAGTGAAGATTTTCTGTAATTTATGATCCATCTCAAAGACTTTAAAGGGGAAGTTCAGTGCAAATGCATAAAAAGAGCAGTCATTTTCAATCCCAATGAGCTTAAAGAGGAACTGTGGTCTAAAAATGACTTTAGGTAAATTGATAGGAATTGCTCTCCTGAAAGTTTTTGCAATTTTTCCTTTGTTTATTTTGCATAGTTTTGAAGATATTTACATTTTTGTATGTGATATGGCAGCAGCATCACCAGGTCCTCTGCTTCCTACTCTGAAACCTGTCAGTCAATCTGCCCTGTGTCTCCTCCCCTTTGCAGCCTCTCACTCATGGACCCCATGGTCCCTCCAATTGCAGGCCCCCCTTGGCCCATTCCCTTAAAGCCCCATGTGGCCCTGCCCACTCGTGGGTGCCGTGGCCCCACCCACTTGCGTGTGCCTAAGCCCTGCCCACTCGCGAGTAACTAAGCCCTGCCCACTCGCGAGTGCCTAAGCCCCACCCGCTCACAGGTGCTGTGGGCCACTCTGATACCCCCCCCCCCCCCCCCCCCCCCCCCCGAAAACTCTGTGGAAACAGCCTTTTCAGGCAGAGTGAGAAAGGCTGTTTTTATTAAAGGTGAATGTTGCATACATATTCTATAAAATTGATGCAACAGGAAGGCTTTGTGTGGGGAAATTTATCATAAACAAAAACACACACATAGAGAGGCATGTGTATTAAAGAGTAGAAATAAATTACAAGATCATAAACTTAAATGTATGATTGCAAATGTGAAAAGCCTGGCTGACAAAATGGGAAAATTGGAGATAATGGCATTGACTGAAAAGTATGATGGTGAATAGGTATAGCATAAACATGGTTAAAGAATTCTCATGACTGGGCTGTAAATTTGGAAGGATAACCATTTAGACAGGATAGTGAAATTAGGAAAGAGGGAGTAGTATGTGTTTATGTTAAACAAGAGTTGAAGCCAAATTAAAAAGAAGAGATAACTGGCGATATGGATGTAAGGCAATATGGATGGAATTAGGCAACACGAAGTAGGGTAATGTCATTGTTGATGTCTGTTACAAGCCCCCAAATGCTATCTGGGAGCAAGTGAATGAGTTTAATATGTAGATGGCAAGGACTGCAAGGTTGGGCAGTGTTCCAATTACCCTGACATTGATTGGTGAAGTGGAACTGCCAACACAGAAAGGGGTGATGGGTTCCTGAATTTGGTGCAGGAGATAATTTTCTCTCACAGGTGATTAGAAAAGGAGCTCTGGATCTGGTAATATCTAACATTGAGGAGCGTATTATAGATGTAAAGGTAACTTGAGGCTTAGGGAATAGTGATCATGAAATAAATAGTGTTGCTTAGTGTATGTTATCAAAAGGAAAAGTGCATTGGGTGGTTAACAAACACTTTCAGGAAAGCAAATTTTCCTAGGTTAAAAGATGCTCTTCAGCAGGTCAACTGGGATGATATACAGTATTATCAGGTAAAGGTACTGAACAGAAGTGGACTGTTTTTAAGAGGATTTTAAGCCATTTCACATCTAAATTTATACCCTTGGGAAATAAATGTAAAAAAAAATAAGTCCCCACCAATGTGGCTTAATTCTGATGTAAAAAAGGAAATGGAAAGGAAGAAAAAGGCATTTAAAAGCTTTAAGTCACAGGGAACGGAAAGGACCTTTAGAAATTATAAAAAGGTAACAAGGGTTGTAAGAAAGCAATTAAGCTAGCTAAAATGAATAATGAAGTTAGGATAGCTCAACAAAGCATCACTAACCCTAAACAATTTTTTAAGTACATTAATATTAAGAAGATGAAGACTAAAAATGTGGCACCATTAATTAATGGGGATACGTTAGTTCTGGAGGATGGTGATAAAGTAAATGTCTTGAACTTTTTTTTCTCTGTATACACTATAGAAAATCCAGGTACAGATAGCATAGAGTATAGTGGCAATAAAATTGTAAAAGATGCTGGTGCAAAGTGGTTAACCAAGGATAGGCTGGTGCAAAAACAACTGGATAAGGTTAATATTAATAAATCCCCTGTACCAGATAAAACACATCTTTGGGTTCTTAGGGAACTAAGTTCAGTTTTATCTGGACTATTTTTTCTTATTTTTGCAGATTCCCCCTCTCTGGAAGTGTGCCTCTGGACTGGAAAAAAGGGTAGTCCTTCACATCCTAGTAATTACAGGCCTGTATGTTTAACTTCAGTGGTGGGGAACATGTCAGAGGATACGTGGATATCCCTTAAGACTTGAAGAAAATAAGTTTACTCTTCAAGTTCAGAAAGGGTTTTTGACTGTGAGAACAGTAAAACTATGAAAATGTCTTTCATTGGACGTTGTGATGGCAGGTTCAACGGATAGTTGCGAAAGAAAGCTGGATGAGTTTCTGAAAACATGGAATGTTGTAGGTTACTCATATTGATACATAGAGTAGAGTTGATCCAGGGATATTTGCAGGGGGGAGTATTTTTTCCCCAAACTTCATAATTCTGTTGAGTTTTTTTGCCATTAGGCAGGAAATGTGGGTATTGCTGAGTAGGATGTTCGACAAAGTTAGAGTCGAAATTCCATTCTGTGCAAAATTATGATGTCACGTAATGTCATAGTGACATTACTAAAAAAGGAACCCAGACACATTTGCAATCATTTTTGGGTCAAAATCCAAATGTGTACAAAGTTATGATGTCATGCTGATGCCCTAGTGTCATCACTAAAAATGCACCCAGACACATTTGAATACTATTAAAGACATACAATAAGAAGACGCACTAAGTGCATTGCTTTTTTGGATCAAAATCCAAATTTGTGCAAAATGATATCATGCTGATGTAATAGAGATATAACTAAAAATTCACCTAGACATATCTGAACATTATTAAAAGATATAGAATGAGAAGTTGCACCAAGTGCAATTCCTTTTTTTGATTTTTGATTTTCAAAATCCAAATCTGTGCAAAATGATGTCATGTTGATGTCATAGTGACTTCACTAAAAAAAATCACACAGACATATTTAAACACTATTTAAAGATATATAATAAGTAATCACACCAAAAGCAATGCTTTTTAGGGTCAAAATGTAATTCTGTACAAAATTATGATGTCATGCTGATGTCCTAGTGACATCACTAAAATATGCACCCAGACACATTTGAACACTATTAAAAGACATAGAATAAGAAGTCGCACCAATTGCAATGCTTTTTTGAATCAAAATACAAATCTGTATTAATATCATAGTAAGAAATGCACCCAGACACATTTGAACATGATTAAAATATATATACTGTAATAAGACAATGCACTAACAGGGATATTCAGTAAAAGTTCTTCATTAAAATAAAAATAAAAGTATATAATAAAAAATAAAAGTAATAAAAAAAATGGTGCTAATTTTGCCTCAACCAATGAGATGTTAGCTTCCAATTGTTGAATAAGATCTGATTGGTTGGGGCAAAATTAGCACAATTTTTACCATAACTTTTATTGAATCTCACTGTAAGTGCACTGCTTTTTTTGGTCAAATTCCCAATCTGTACAAAATTATGATGTCATGTTGATATCCTAATGACATCCCTAAAAAATACACTCAGACACATTTAAACATTATTACAAGATAGAATAAGAAGCACCAATGCTTTTTTGGGTCAAAATTCAAATCTGTAAAAATGTGTGACATCACTAAAAAATGCAGCCCAGACACATATCCTTAAAAATGTTGCTAATTTTGCCCCAACCAATCAGATCTTATTTAACATTTGAAAGCCAACATTTGATTGGTTGGGGCAAAATTATCACCATTTTTTAACGATAATGGGGGAGATCCAATAAGTCCCAGATCCGTCTAAAACCCACGTTAACCTGAAGAAATTTCTTTGTTTTTGGAAATGTTTTTGATCCAAAACCCCTACCGTTAAGTTTTGCCCTACTTTATAGTCACTATTAATAGATATAGAATAAGAAGTTGCACCAATTACAATGCTTTTTTGGGTCAAAATTCAAATCTTTAAAAAAACTACAATGTCATGCTGATGTCATAGTGAAATCACAAAAAAAATGCACCCATTATGCTCCTGTACTTATCAGGAGATTTCTGTTGATGCGAGTGCGCCGTGGTTTCCGCACAAAATATTATGGGAAGGTCCGGACGTCTTGTTGTGGGCGGGCGCTGGGCCTGTTTAAGCCTTCCATGCTGTTCTGGCTCTTGCTGCTAGTTCAGTGCATTTTCTTTGTTCTCCAGCTCAGTTTGTGGCTTTTGTGTGTTCCTGTTTTCCTGATGTATCCTGCCAGTTTGTTCCAGCTTCCACATTACACCTTGATCTCCATATCCTACCATTTTGCTCCAGCTTCCAATACACTTTGGTCTCCATATCCTGCCATTTCGCTCCAGCTTCCAATTCTACTTCTTCTTCATACCTGCCTATTTCCACCTGCTACCGGTACGTCCTTTTTTCCATACTCGCTGCCTGATTATCACCTGCCAGTCCTGTCTCAGCTTTGTGTTCCTGCTTCCCTGCTTTATGTGGCTCTTATCTGGAGAACGGCAGGCACTTAGATTCCACGTCTAGAGGGGGTCTCATAGGAGTCTTTTCCGTAAGAACCTTAACAGTACCCACACACAGTTGAAAACTATTTAAAGATATAGAATAAATAATCACCCAAATTTAGGGTCAAAATTCAAATCTATGCAAAATTATGATGTCATGCTAATGTCATAGTGACATCACAAAAAATGCAATCAGACACATTTGTACATTATTAAAAGATATAAAATTAAGAAGAATTGCACTGCTTTTTTGGGGGGGTAAAATCTAAAATCTGTGCAAAGTTATGATATCATGCTGATGTCCTAGTGACATTACAAGAAAATGCAGCGAGACACATTTGAACACTATTAAAATATATAGAATAAGAAGTCACACCAAGTGCAATGTATATAATACATTATAGTATAGAATGCAGAATAGGAATTTGCATTGAGTACAATGCTTTTTTGGGTCAAAATCCAAATCTGTACAAAATTATGACGTCATGCTTATGTCATAGTGACACCACTAAAAATGAACCGAGACATAGTTGAACAATATTAAAAGATATAGAACAATAAATCACACCAAGTGCAATTTATAGAATGCAGTACAGTATAGAATACAGAATATGAAGTTGAACCAAAATGATGTCAAGCTGATGCCATAGTTACATCACCAAACAAATGCGCCCAGACATATTTGAACATTATTTAAAGATGTAGAATAAGAAATCCCACCAACTACAGTGGGTTTTTTTTTTTTGGGGGGGGGGGGGCAGCTAAAATTCAATTCTGTACAAAATTATGTCATCCTGATATCTTTAAAAAATGCACCCAGACACATTTGAACACTATTAAAAGATGTAAAATTTGAAATCACAACCAAATGCAATTTTTCTAGGGGTTAAAATCCCAAGTCTGTGCAAAATGATGATGTCATGCTGATGTCATAGTGGCATCCCAAAAAGTGCACCTAAACACATATAAACATTATTAACCCTTTCACTGCCAGGAGATTTTCTTTTTTTTTTGCGTTAACTGCCAGAAGAATTTTCAGGATTTTGCCCTTAATCGCTTTAGACTAATTTTACAGTAGGAAACCTTGCAGTAAATCAGGAATATTATACATTGTTTTTTTCAGCACAAAGGGTACTTTAACATGGTAACAGAATTTTGTAACTTTTCTGGAAATTTTACTGGAATTATGGGTAAAATATGTAAAAAAATGAAAAATTTGCAAATTTTCATGGATTTTTCCCATTTTTACTTATAGTTATCTTAAGGTTACGCACCACAAAAATCTTACTGTTTCTAAAAGCTCTGATACTCCCGAGTACACCGATACCAGATATATGTAGGTACCCGACTTTTCCTGTACAGGAGACCCCCCCAAACTAAAACTGCACCTTCTAGAATATTACACCAAATTAAAATGTATAACTACTACTGACAGTTAACATAGAATACTTCCAAATTAACTAAAATACCCCACAATTGAGATATTTTTAGAACACACACATCGCAGATTTTACGATGAGGTTATTTTCGATCAAAATGCAGATACCCGGATGCAGCTCTTCGTCCAATTGTAAGTTACTTTCTCACATTTCCTTTTTTTTCCTCAACTGTAAAATCAGAGACAAAATCAAATGCGAATTTCAGCTAAAAACTGTGGAGGAAAGTTCAAACGCATCTCAAATATGAAAGCCTAACCCCTCCCGAATAAAACGGTATGCCACATTCATGGGTGTACTCAGAGACATGCTGCCAACTACCCAGACAGAGCGTGACCAGTGCCAAATGTCAGTAGCAGCAAAAAAAATTAGCCAGTTTTTGTATTGAACAGTCTGCAGTTTTTTCCACAAAACACCCCCCCAACTCAAAAATACCCCCCACAAACTATATATTCCTGAAATCTGCACACCTTTAGCTATGTAACGTTGTAGTTTGTTCATTCATCCATCAATGGTGTGGGCGCAGTTCTTCGTAGAAGTTTGCACTTTTACCAGATTTTCAAAAAAAATTAACATCAACATATTCAAAAAGGTAGAAATCATGCCAAAACCCCATGGAATGTAAAAAAAAGTTACCAAATATCATCTCCCAAATCCTGAATCAAACGGTATGCCATATGTGTGGTTACACACGCGGACGTGGAAGCGAAACCACAAAGTGAGACAATGCATGATGGCTCAGAAACAGCGAAAATATTTAGCCAACTCCGAATTTGGACAGTCTGCAGTTTTTTCCACAAAACACACCCCGTAACTTAGAAATAACCCCCACAAACTATATATTCCTGAAATCTACACACCTTCAGCTATGTGCACTGTAGTTTCTTTTCATTCATACCATCAATGGTGTGGGGCGCAGTTCTTCGTAGAAGTTCGCATTTGTCTGAAAAAATGACAAAAAACACCTTCAAAAGGTAGAAATCATGCCAAAAGCTGACGGAATGTAAAAAAAGTTACTAAATATCAATCTCCCAAATGTCCTGAATCAAACGGTATGCCATTGTGTGGTTACACATGTGGACGTGGAAGCAAAGCCACGATTGAGACAATGCATGATGGTTGAGAACAGCGAAATATTTAGCCAACTCCGAATTTGGACAGTCGCAGTTTTTTCCACAAAACACCCTGATAACTCAGAAATAACCCCCCACTACATATTCCTCCTGAAATTTACACACACCTTCAGCTATGTACACTGTAGTTTGTCTCATTCATACCATCAATGGTGTGGGCGCATTTCTTCGTAGAAGTTCGCATTTGTCTGAAAAAATGAACAAAAACAACTTCAAAAGGTAAAATCATGTCAAAACCCATGGAATCTAAAAAAATCACTAAATATCAATCTCCCCAAGTTTCTGAATCAAACAGTATGCCATATGTGTGGTTACACATGCGGACATGGAAGCGAAAAGCCACAAAGTGAGACAATGCACGATGGCTCAGAACAGCGAAAATATTTAGCCAACTTCGAATTTGGACAGTCTGCATTTTTTTCCACAAAACCCCCCATAACTTAAAATAACCCCCACAATATATTTCCTGAAATTTACACCTTCAGCTATGTACACTGTAGTTTGTTCATTCATACCATCATGTGTGGGCGCAGTTCTTCGTAGAATTCGCATTTGTCTGAAAAAATGAACAAAAAACAACTTCAAAAGGTAGAAATCAGCCAAAACCTCATGGAATCTAAAAAAAGTTACTAAATATTAATCTCCCAAATGTCCTGAATCAAACGTATGCCATATGTGTGGTTACACACCGCCGTGGAAGCGAAAAGCCACAAGTGAGACAATGCATGATGGCTCAGAAACAGCGAAAATATTTAGCCAATCCGAATTTGGACAGTCTGCAGTTTTTTTCCACAAAACAAACCCCCGTAACTTAGAATAACCCCCACAAACTATATATTCCTGAAATTTACACACCTTCAGCTATGTAACACTGTAGTTTGTTCATTCATACCATCAATGGTGTGGGCGCAGTTCTTCGTAGAAGTTCGCATTTGTCTGAAAAATGAACAAAAAACAACTTCAAAAGGTAGAAATCATGCCAAACACCTGACGGAATGTAAAAAAAAGTTACTAAATATCAATCTCCCAAATGTCCTGAATCAAACGGTATGCCATATGTGTGGGTTACACATGCGACGTGGAAGCGAAAAGCCACGATGTGAGACAATGCATGATGGTTGAGAAACAGCGAAAATATTTAGCCAACTCCGAATTTGGACAGTCTGCAGTTTTTTCCACAAAACAATGTTAAAAAAACTTACCAAATATAAATCTCCTAAATGTCCTGAATCAACGTGTATGCCTATGTGTGGTTACACACACGGACGTGGAAGCAACTAATCAAAATGTAAAACAATGCGCAGTGAGCCAATAACAGCATTTTCCCAGATTTTTCAAACTGAACACCCCTCTAACTTGGAAATACCCCCACAAAACTATATATTCCCAGAATCTACTACCTTCAGCTACGTAACGCTGTAGTTTGTTCATTCATACCATCAATGGTGTGGGGCGCAGTTCTTCGTAGAATCGCATTTGTCTGAAAAAATACAAAAACAACTTCAAAGGTAGAAATCATGCCAAAACCCCATGGAATGTAAAAAAAAGCTATTAAATATCAATCTCCCAAATGTGCTGAATCAAACGGTATGCCATATGTGTGGTTACACACGTGGACGTGGAAGCCAAAAGACACAGTGAAACAATGCACAATGGCTCAGAAACAGCAAAAATATTCAGTCAAATCTGAATTTGAACATCTGCTCTGCAATTTTCCCCACAAAACAACCCCCACAAACCATATATTTCTCGAATCCACCACCTTTATCTACGAAATTCTGTAGTTTGTTCATTCGTACCATCAATGGTGTGGGCGCAGTTCTTCGTAGAAGTTCGCAGTTTTAGCAGATTTTCTAAAAATTTGAATAAAAACACTCTCAAAGGTAGAAATCATGCCAAAATCCAAGAATGTAAAAAAAAGTTACCAAATATCAATTTCCTAAATGTCCTGAATCAAACGGTATGCCATATGTGTGGTTACACCTGTGGACGGGAAGCAAAAAGCCACGATGTGAGACAATGCATGATG
Organism: Hymenochirus boettgeri; assembly: GCA_019447015.1. Lineage (NCBI taxonomy): Eukaryota > Metazoa > Chordata > Amphibia > Anura > Pipidae > Hymenochirus > Hymenochirus boettgeri. The sequence goes on along the minus strand of CM033474.1, from coordinate 192,631,739 downwards.
GTTGAGAACAGCGAAAATATTTAGCCAACTCCGAATTTGGACAGTCTGCAGTTTTTTTCCACAAAACAACACCTGATAACACAGAAAACCCCCAACAAACTATATATTTCCTAATCTACAAACCTTGAGCTATGTAGCCTGTAGTTTGTTCATTCATACCATCAATGGTGTGGGGCGCAGTTTCGTAGAAGTCGCATTTGTCTGAAGAAATGAACAAAAAACAACTTCAAAATGTAGAAATCATGCCAAAACCCATGAATCTAAAAAAAAGTTACAAATATTATCTCCCAAATGTCCTGAATCAAATGGATCCATATGTGTGGTTACACGCGCGAAGTGGAACGAAAAGCCACAAAGTGAGACAATGCACGATGGTGAAACAGCGAAAATATTTAGCCAACTCGAATTTGGACAGTCTCTGTTTTTCCACAAACAACCCCATACTTAGAAATAACCCCCACAAACTATTATTCCTGAAATTTACACACCTTCACTATGTAACTGTAGTTTGTTCATTCATACCATCAATGGTGTGGGCGCAGTTCTCTCGTAAAGTTCGCATTTGTCTGAAAAAATAACAAAAAACAACTTCAAAGGTAGAAATCATGCCAAAACCTCATGGAATCTAAAAAAAGTTACTAAATATTTTCTCCCAAATGTCCTGAATCAAACAGTATTGCCATTGTGTGGTTCACACGTGGACGTGGAAGCGAAAAGCCACAAAGTGAGACAATGCATGATTGCTCAGAAAAAGAGCGAAATATTTAGCCAAATCCAATTTGGACAGTCTGCAGTTTTTTCCACAAACACCCCCTAACTTAGAAATAACCCCCACAAACTATATATTCCTGAAATTTACACACCTTCAGCTATGTAACACTGTAGTTTGTTCATTTACCATCAATGGGTGGGGCGAGTTCTTCGTAGAAGTTCGCATTTGTCTGAAAAAATGAACAAAAAACACTTCAAAAAGTAGAAATCATGCCAAAACCTCATGGAATCTAAAAAAAGTTACTAAATATTAATCTCCCAAATGTCCTAATCAAACGGTATGCCATATGTGTGGTTACACACGCGGACGTGGAAGCAAAAGCTACAAAGTGAGACAATGCACGATGGCTCAGAAACAGCGAAAATATTTAGCCAACTCCGAATTTGGACAGTCTGCAGTTTTTTCCACAAAACACCCCCGTAACTTAGAAATAACCCCCACAAACTATATATTCCTGAAATCTACACACCTTCAGCTATGTAGCACTGTAGTTCGTTCATTCATACCATCAATGGTGTGGGCGCAGTTCTTCGTAGAAGTTCGCATTTGTCTGAAAAAATGAACAAAAAACAACTTCAAAAGGTAGAAATCATGCCAAAACCTGACGGAATGTAAAAAAAAGTTACTAAATATCAATCTCCCAAATGTCCTGAATCAAATGGTATGCCATATGTGTGGTTACACATGCGGACGTGGAAGCGAAAAGCCACGATGTGAGACAATGCATGATGGTTGAGAAACAGCGAAAATATTTAGCCAACTCCGAATTTGGACAGTCTGCAGTTTTTTCCACAAAACACCCTGATAACTCAGAAATAACCCCCACAAACATATATTTCCTGAAATCTACACACCTTCAGCTATGTAGCACTGTAGTTCGTTCATTCATACCATCAATGGTGTGGGCGCAGTTCTTCGTAGAATTTCGCATTTCTACACAATTTTCTGGAAAAATAGAGAAAAATACATTTCAAAGTTACAAAATCACACCAAAACCCCATGTAATGTAAAAAAAACTTACCATATATAATCTCCTAAATGTCCTGAATCAAACTGTATGCCATATGTGTGGTACACACACGGACGTGGAAGCGACTAATCAAAATGTAAACAATGCGCAGTGAGCCAATAACAGCATTTTCCCAGATTTTTCAAACTGAACACCCTCTAACTTGGAAATACCCCCACAAAACTATATATTCTCAGAACTACATACCTTCAGCACGTAACGCTGTAGTTTGTTCATTCATACCATCAATGTGTGGGGCGCAGTTCTTCGTAGAAATTCGCATTTGTCTGAAAAATGAACAAAAAACAACTTCAAAAGGTAGAAATCATGCCAAACCCCTGGAATGTAAAAAAAAGCTATTAAATATCAATCTCCCAATTTCCTGAATCAAACGGTATGCCATATGTGTGGTTACACACGTGGACGTGAAGCCAAAAGACACAAATGAAACAATGCACAATGGCTCAGAAAACAGCAAAAATATTCAGTCAAATCTAATTTGAACAGTCTGCAATTTTTCCCCAAAACAACCCCCACAAACCATATATTCTCGAATCTACACACCTTTATCTACGAAATTCTGTAGTTTGTTCATTTGTACCATCAATGGTGTGGGCGCAGTTCTTCGTAGAAGTTCGCAGTTTTGCAGATTTTCTAAAAATTTGAATAAAACACTCTCAAAGGTAGAAATCATGCCAAAATCCCAAGTAATGTAAAAAAAGTTACCAAATTCAATTTCCAATGTCCTGAATCAAACGGTATGCCCTATGTATGGTTACATACGCAAACGTGGAATCAACTAGCCACAAAGTGAGCCAATGAACAATGGCCCAATTACAGCAACTTTTCAGATTTGTCAGACTAAACACCCCTCTATATTAGAATACCCCCAAAACTATATATTCTTGGAATTTACACACCTTCAGCTACGTTACGGTGCCATGCTTTCATACATACATGAAGAATTCCAGACCCAGTATCCAAAGAACTCCGTGTTTTTAGGAGGTTTTGTGAAAAATAAAGTAAGATGATTCAAGGGTTGAAATCCTACCTAAACCCACTTGACAAGCAAAAAAACCCACTCAATGTCAATCTCCCACATGTTCTGAACAAACGGTATGCTATATGCGTGGATGCACAGGGACGTGGCCACCAACTAGCTCAAATTGGACGCATGCACAAGTGTAATTACAAAAAAAAATCAAAGTGCTCTGTAATTTCAAACAGCCCCAAAACTTGGAAATACCCCCCACAAATAAAACCACCCCCCCAAATATCAATCTCCCACATGTTCTGAATCAAACGGTATGCCCTATGTGTGTATTACACAGAGACGTGGCCCCCAACTAGCTCAAATTGGACGTATGCACAAATGCAATTACAAGAAAAAATCAAAGTGCTCTGTAATTTGAACAGCCTACCCTTTTTAAGGAAACAATCCCGAAACATGGAAATTCCCCCCACAAACTATATATTTTTGGAATCTCCACACCTTCAGCTAGTTACGGTGCCATGCTTTCATACATACATGAAGAATTCCAGACCCAGTGATCCAAAGAACTCTGTGTTTTTAGGAGGTTTTGTGAAAAATAAAATAAGATGATTCAAGGATTGAAATCGTACCTAAACCCAACTTGACAAGCAAAAACCCCACTAAATGTCAATCTCCCCGTATCCTGCATCAAACGGTATCCATATGTGTGGGTGCACAGAGAGACGTGCCACCAACTAGCTCAAATTGGACGCATGCACAAGTGTAATTACAAGAAAAAAATCAAAGTTCTCTGTAATTTCAAACAGCCCCAAAACTTGGAAATGCCCCCCACAAATAACCCCCCCCACTAAATATCCCTCTTCCACATGTTCTGAATCAAACGGTATGCCATATGTGTGGATGTACACAGAGCGTGGCACCAACTAGCTCAAATGGGACGCATGCACAAGTGTAATTGCAAGAAAAAAAATCAAAGTGCTCTGTAATTTCAAACAGCCCCAAAACTTGGAAATGCCCCCCACAAATTACCCCCCTCCCACTAAATATCAATCTCCCACATGTTCTGAATAAAACGTTATGTTTTAGGAGGTTTTGTAAAAAATAAAATAAGATGATTCAAGGATTGAAATCGTACCTAAACCCTTTTGACAAGCAAAAAAACCCACTAAATGTCAATCTCCCACACATATCCTGCATCAAACGGTATGCCATATGTGTGGGTGCACAGAGACGTGGCCACCAACTAGCTCAAATGGGACGCTGCACAAGTGTAATTACAAGAAAAAAATCAAAGCTCTCTGTAATTTCAAACAGCCCCAAACTTGGAAATGCCCCCCACAAATACCCCCCCCCCCACTAAATATCCCTCTTCCACATGTTCTGAACAACGGTATGCCATATGTGTGGATGTACACAGAGACGTGGCCCCAACTAGCTCAAATGGGACGCATGCACAAGTGTAATTGCAAGAAAAAAAATCAAAGTGCTCTGTAATTTCAAACAGCCCAAAACTTGGAAATGCCCCCACAAAATACCCCCCCCCCCACTAAATATCAATCTCCCACATGTTCTGAATAAAACGTTAGCATATGCGTGGATGCACACAGAGACGTGGCCACCAACTAGCTCAAATGGGACGCATCACAAATGCAATTACAAGAAAAAATCAAAGTGCTCTGTATTTGAACAGCCTACACTTTTTCTAAGAAACAGTCCTGAAACATGGAAATTCCCCCCACAAACTATATATTTTTGGAATCTACACACCTTCAGCTACGTTACGGTGCCATACTTTCATGCATACATGAAGAATTCCAGACCCAGTGATCCAAAGAACTCTGTGTTTTTAGGAGGTTTTGTAAAAAATAAAATAAGATGATTCAAGGGTTGAAATCCTACCTTAACCCTTTTGACAAGCAAAAAAACCCACTAAATGTCAATCTCCCACACATATCCTGCATCAAATGGTATGCCATATGTGTGGGTGCACACAGAGACGTGGCCACCAACTAGCTCAAATTGGACACATGCACAAGTGTAATTACAACAAAAAAATCAAAGTGTTCTGTAATTTGAACAGCCTAATCAATTTTGAAATACCCCCACAAACTATATATTTTTGGAAGCTACACACCTTCAGCTACGTGATGGTATCATGCTTTCGTATATACGTGAAAATTCCAGACGCTGCTATTCATAGAACTCCGTGCTTTTAGGAGATTTTGTGAAAAAATAAAATAGAGGACTCAATGGTTGAAATCCTACCTAAACCCACTTGGCAAGTAAAAAAACCCACTAAATGGCAATCTCCCACATGTCCTGAATCAAAAGGTATGCCATAAGGGTGGGTTGCAAACGGAGACGGGGCCACCAACTAGCTCAAATGGGATCCATGCGCAATTGCAATTACAATGCACACTTTACTGATCCTAAAATTTCAATACGGTCTTTTTTTGGTACCTCTGCAAAATTTCCTACTAAAATAGGCTTAGTTTCCCTTGAAATCCAACAAATAAATGATCCGCGTTTACTTTACCGATATCACCGGGGACATTGGGAAGCTTGAAGAAGACAAAGTTTTTTGCTAATTTATAGTTTTAGGGTAAAAAAAAAAAAGGTGTGTGTATCACTTTAAGATTTTTTTGTGTGCATTTCCCCTTTTTTTTGTGGGGATCATTTCCAAAGATGATCATCAAATCATCTTAGGGAATGATACCGAACTTGGAATACGGGCATAAATGCCCGTTTTCCAATTCGAAATCCGATCGGAAAAATCACTTCCCGGAAATCATTTTCCAGGAAGTGATTTTTAATTCATTGGCAAAGATCAATAATTTGGTGATCAGAAGTGATCACCAAATTTTGATCTCTGTCCCCATTTGAGTTCCATTCACAAAATGTATAGTACAGCTGTCAGCTTGACAGCTTGTGCTATACAGGTACTGCAGCATGATCTAAATGGAGATCAGGCTGCAGTACCTCAACTAGACCACCAGCAGTGTACCTACATATGGGAAGACCCCGGTGAAGGAGGAAGTTCTGTGATGTCACCGGGGTCTCCCATTCAGCTTCCTCCTCCAACTCCACGTGGGACCGGCAGCTCCTATGCGGTCACGGCTTTAATGTAGGATATCTCCCGATCCCCCCCTCGGATTTGGACGAAACCGAGGGGGGATCGAGGGGGTTAGGGGGCAGTTGAATGCTGCCCCCCGATCGCCCCTAGCGGGGGGGGGGGGAGAATTTTTGGAGGGGGGAAGCCACAGATCGTATATTCACGATCTGTGGCAGTTTGGTCATTCACTGCACAGATCGTGAATATACGATCTGTGGCAGGGAAAGGGTTAAAGGGCATGTCCACCCCCAAATCTAAAATTTGCCCTAGTGCTGGCCCCTCTGTATAGTTTTAAAAAATCCTTACCTTACAATCCTGCTCCTTATGTTTTTCCTTCAGTACTTGTCCAAATTCCCGGCAACTGAAAAGTAGTGGCTGTCTTCCTGTCCAAACGTCTCTGCCTTCTGTAATGTCTCCAGGGGGGAAGCGGACATGCACAGGGGAGCCCTTTCCCCCCATCTTGCTGTCCCTACTCCTAGCATTAAACACTTTTCATATAAGGATTCTTATGCTTGCCCACCACTAACCATCGTGTTAATACTTAAAAAAAAATTTCCAATTTATACTTACAGCCCTTCGCTCCAACGCCTATCTTCACAGCCAGCAGCCGCATCTGTGATTTGCTGACTGGGAGCCAATTGCAGACGTGGCTGCCGTTCCAGACCCTCTCTGCTGCTTCCTGTTAGCAGTGATGGGAGGGAGAAGAAGCCACGGGAGGGAAGGGGCTGTAAGTAATGTTCGGAATGGATTTTTTTAGTTTTAATATGGCGGTTGGGGCTGGACAACCCTAAAGGTCATTATTTGAAAAGCTGATTTTTTATGTGGACATGCCCTTTAAAAGATATGGAATAAGAAGTCGCAATAAGTGAGATGCCTTTTTTGGGTCATAATACAGATCTATGCACTTTATAAGGTACACTTATTAAAACAAACAGTGCAGAGCTGCAGGTGCATCATACCTGATCTTAGTACAGCTTTGTGCAATGCATTTCTCAGTGTTGTATTTGAAGGTGAATGTTGGACCACAGGAAAATGTGATATATATAAACCCCCCCAACATTCCCCTCTAGTACTTAATTAGAGGGGAATGTTGGGGGGTATGAATAAGCATTCACTCCAAGATTGTGAGAACAAGTACTTTAGGATGCTTCATAATGAACTAAATTTTATTCTTGGTTTTAAATCTTTGGTCGCCAATTAGAATAATAACACATGTGGCACGGCCTTAGTGCAATCATGTGCAGGTGTTCCAGAACAAAGCTTTAATCAGGTTTGTACTTGTCCTATTTAACCACTTGGTATGCATCTTAATAATTCAGTAAAGGAAAAAATTCAAAGGGAGGAGTATGTGGAACTCCTTTTCCTTCTACCCTCCTCTAAAGATTTTCTTGCACCTGTTAAAGAGAATAAGGGGGATGCTGAAGAGTGTAGGAGAAGACCTGTACCCAGAACATTTACTAACTGATCGCAGGCCTTCTGTCTGTACCTTTGCTAATATTTTATGTAAACAAAATATCCTCATTTGCCCTGGATCTTTTCAACCATCTTGATATCGTACTGGAGGCATATAGAAGTTACAGTGGAGTAGCATGGCTTATTTATAAGGAGAGATTCAGGCACAAAGAAATAGTGCATGGTCTTTGGCATGGGGATGCAAAGATATAGATCTTTAGATGGGAATATCTGTTGTATTAAATTAGATCAACTGTACTTGAAGTTTAGATGGGAATGTTAACATCTTAAGCGCATGTTCTTCTTAGGAGGACAATTGTGGCCCTTACAAGGGCTCTTTGGGGCTTATGGGGTCCCACAGCTCGAACCAGGACTCCCCTCCCTGGCACTTATAAGTGCCCTTTGGGGCTTAAGGGGTCACGCAGCTCGAACCGGGACTGCCCTCCCCGGCACTTAGAACTGCCCTTGCGGCACTGACAAGTGCTTTTGTTGGGGGTCCTGCAGCTGGAAAACAGCCCTTGGGGGTGTGGCTTCTTTCTTCCAGCCGGCAACACCAGCACCGCTGATGTCACTGACACCGGGCAATATCACTGCAGCCACCAGTGAAACACACAGAAATGTTGCCTTTATCCAAAGCAGGAGATAGAACTGTTAATTGAAAAAGGATTTTTATATGGCTTTGAAATCCCAGAAACTGGTAATAAAACATTTCCCTTGGTGGTAGATAATTTGAAATCAGCCAGGGATAATCCAGTTGTTGTATTAGACAACATTTTAAAGGAACCATTTAATGACACTTGTTTTTTTCAGGGTATTATCTTTAGGCCAAACAAGGAGAAAAGATCATTTAGACTAATTCATCACTTGTCTTACCCTGAGAAACTTTATGTTACTGATAACATTGAGCCTGAATTTTGCACTGTGGAATATACATCTTTTGATAAGGCATCAGAATTAGATTTTTCAGATTGTTAACCCTGCTTCCTATCACCTATTAGGCTTTCATTTTAATGGTTATAATTTTTTTGATATATGCCTCCCTATGGTATGTGCAGTTTCTTGTTCATATTTGAAATGTTTGCTTCTTTTTTGCAGTGGTGCGTAAGTTTTATGTCTGATTATATAATACATTATTTAGATTCTTTTTTTCTTCATAGACCCTAGTGATTCTGATGTGTTTGAGCACTTATTACATCTTTTCCTACTTTTGTTAAGCTAGGTACACACAGTAATGATAAAGCCTACCTAGCTTTCCTGAACGAGCGCGCGGCCGCCAAACATTTGGGTTGGCTGAGCAGTCGTTCGGGAAAGAGGGAAAAGTTCCCTTGGCCACGGTAGTCTCCCTATAGACAAGTCTGCCGCGGCCGAGGGAAACACACAGTCCTGAGCGTTCTACCTATGCTGTGTATAGGAAGAACACTCAGGACTGTGTGTAACGTGATTTTTGAAAAATGACAGACAGGATCTTGCATGTGTGTACCCAGCTTTAGAGAAGTTTGGCATTCCTATTTAGAAATATTAAACATTTCTGCCTTCCACTGTACTTCAATGTGTAGGCATACAAATAGATAGTGTTAACATGCAAGTGTAATCTCTAATTGGGTGTTTAAACTTTGCCTCTAGGGTCATACCCTAGAGTTTTTAAAAGAAGATTAAGCCCCTTACTTATTAATATGTGTAGTCACTATTGGCATGTTAGAATTCCTATAGATGTCGAGGATTATTTGAACATTTGGCTTGAATTCTTGAACAATTTCAATGGAAATACTTGCATACAGCAGGACTTTGTGAACAATTCAACAATTAACTTGTATGCAGATGCAGCTGCTTATACTGGCTTTGGTGTTTTTTTTAATGGTCATTGGTGTGCAGAAGCATGGCCACAGTCCTAAGTGCAATGCAGGTCTTAGCAAAAATTGGTTCTGCTTGAAATCTTCCCATTCTATGCAGCTCTGGTTATTTGGGGGTTTCCTTGGGAGTTGTGCAGGCCTCAAATAAAATGGATGTCAAGTCCAAATTTGCATAAAAGCATGTAATTTTCCAGGCGTTAGTAATGCTCTTTCTGATTCTTTATCCCGTTTTCAAGCGTATTGCAGGACCAGTGGATCTGCAGAATTTGCATTGCCCCTTCAACATCTGGGACATAGTGCTGCCAGAATGTGTAGTTTATTTAAACACTATTTGGCAGCAAAAACATGGTCCTATTTGCAAATGTGACACAAATTGCTTGCATTTAAAACCAATACTATCTTCAGATGTTGCTTTATTGTTAATCTTTCTGCTGGAGCATACTGATGCTCAGCAATCTGTAGGATTCCTGAAAAGACTTGTGGCTGGACTTTCCTTTTTTAAGATTATTCAAAATTACTAAACTTCCATTAAAAAAACAAATTTTGAAAGGTATGCCCAGAATTCATCCAGCTATAGATTCCATCTCTTTTAGAATTTTATCCAAATTGATTAACATTGTAACTGCAGTTTATGAAGTTTATGAAGCTGTATTATTGTCTCGAGTTCTAAATCAAAAGCAGGAGGCTTAGCCTATTTAGATACACACATTGTAGGTGGCAAACTTAGGATACATATCGGACATTCTAAGAGAGACCAAAGTGGTCTAGGTTCTACATTGTGGGTTACTCCATTCCCCTACCTTAACCTTTTTTCCTGTTGCCGCCTTTGAAGCCTTTAAAGCAGTTCGCCAATTTTTCAGGGTCCTTTGCTGTTGCATGCCAATCATGAATTTCTATCTAAATTCCAATTTGACCAGATATACAAATGATGTTTGTATAAGGTTAAGTTATATTTATATTTATAGTCCAAGGACTATAAATCACAATCCTTTAGGATTGGGGCAGCAACACAGGCCTTCTTGCTGGGAACAGATGCTTAGTTTATTAAATCTCTTTCTCCTTGGGAATCTGATAAACTTTATGTTTGATCAATTTTTTGACAGGTCACCTTTCTCTGTCTGTATGGTTTGGGGGGGGCACTCTTTTTTTATTGGGCTGACAGAACAGCCAGATTCTGATCCTATGTGCCAAATTTGGGTCTGTCTCATACTGAAGTTAAAATGACTAGGCTGGGCCTTAGAGGAGCAGTTTGGCTTGATTTAATGCCTGTTATCTCGATTATTAGGCAGTTCAGGACAACCAGATATTTTTGTTATTCACCTAGGTAGGAACAAATTGGCTCAGTACAGAACGATTGATCTTAAGTGGCTAATTCGTAGAGTTTTGGCTCAGCTATATTTCTCTATGCCCAATACTGTTCTTATCTGGTCAGAAGATGTCATTAAATTTTCCCTCAGCCTGTAAGATATTGGCGGAGCCTTTTTGCAATGGTTAAAAATTGCCATTCTGGCAATTCAACAACATGGTATGGTTGTGTTTGATATTTAAGTGTTTTTTTCTAAGGAAATATTTAATAAAAACAAGCTGCAGCCTTTCCACTCTACTTTTTTGTATTGTGTATTTATTTATTGTTTTATGTATCAATCCAGCATACCTGTCACAAATACGTCTGGAAGGCTGGGGTACTCACAGGAACGCTTTCTGGAGGAGACCAAAGTCTGTAGTTGTGGATTCTAGGAGCAGATGAGGCTGATGGGAATTGTATGCAGGATATTAAGACACTGCTGGAAACTGGATACCTAGGAGAAGGTGATGCTGGGAACTGGATACCAAGATGCAGGAACAGGCAAGGAACTTCACTGGAACTGGTAAGGTAAGTAATGTCTCTGTGGGTATGTGCAATGACTGTACATATACCCACATAAATAGCCCCACACAAACACACACACAAAGTAACATAGCAACATAGTAACATAGTAATTGAGGTTGAATAAAGACATGTGTCCATCAAGTCCAACCTTTTCATCCTACTTTTTAACCCTACTTAACAGTTGATCCAGAGGAAGGCAAAAAACCCAGATTAAAAAAAGGGGGGGGGAATTCCTTCCTGACTTCAAATGGCAATCGGAAAGTATCCCTGGATATACTGGAACTGCAGTATATATATTAATACCAGTAATTCTCAATATTTTTTAGTTTTAGAAACTTATCTAGCCCACTTTTAAAGCTATTCAATGAACTTGCCATTTCACCGTTCTCACTGTAAAGAAACCTTTCCTAACCTGAAGATGAAACTTCTTTTCTTCCAACCTTAAAGGATGTCCACGTGTCCTCTGGTATGACCTATTAATGAACAAAGCATCAGAGAGTTTGTTGTATGGCCCATTAATATATTTGTATACAGTTATTATATCCCCACGCAAACATCACTTCTCCAAAGTAAACAGACCTAAATTGTCTAATCTGCCTGCATATTCAAGCCCCTCCATTCCCCTTATTAATTTAGTTGCCCTTCTCTGAAATGCTTCCATTTCCAAGATGTCCCTTTTGTATATGGGATTCCAAAAGTGCACTGCATATTCCAAATGAGGCCTTAACAATGCCTTGTAAACCCCAATCTTTTTCCATTACAGATGCACTTAACACAGAGTTATTTATGGTGGCACAGGGATTATTATATCCCAAATGCATCACCTTACATTTATCAACATTGAATCTCATCTGCCATTCTGCTGCCCATTTTGATAATCTAGTTAGGTCTGCTTGCAACACTTGCACATCACTTGAAGTTTCCAAAGCTCTGCATAGTTAAGTGTCATCATCAATGCCCCCTTCTAAGTCATTTATTAACAGGTGTCATACTGTCCACAAACACTGGGTCTAGGAGGGATGTCAATGTCTATATATATCAGTAAGGTGTCATACTGTCCACACAGACTGGGTCTAGGAGGGATGTCAATGTCTTTATATATATATCAGTAAGGTGTCATACTGTCCACACAGACTGGGTCTAGGAGGGATGTCAATGTCTTTATATATATCAGTAAGGTGTCATACTGTCCACACAACTGGTATAGGAGGGATGTCAATGTCTTTATATATATCAGTAAGGTGTCATACTGTCCACACAGACTGGGTCTAGGAGGGATGTCAATGTCTATATATATATCAGTAAGGTGTCATACTGTCCACACAGACTGGGTCTAGGAGGGATGTCAATGTCTATATATATCAGTAAGGTAAAATAGTAACATAGTAATTGAGGTTGAATAAAGACATCAAGTCCATCCTATTCACCTATTAGAAACTTATCCAGGCCTTTTTTAAAGCTATTCAATGAACTTACCATTACCACATCTGCTGGAAGACAGTTCCACAATTTCCCCGTTCTCACTGTAAAGATGAAGATGAAACTTCTTTTCTTCCAACCTTAAAGGATGTCCACGAGTCCTCTGATATGACCTATTAGTAAACAATGCACCAGAGAGTTCATTGTATGGCCCATTAATATATTTGTATAAGGTTATCATATCCCTGTCACTTCTCTAATGTAAACAGCCCCAACTTGTCTAATCTGCCTGCATATTTAAGTCCCTCCATTCCCCTTATTAATTTAGTTCCCATTCTCTGAACTGCTTTCATTTCCAAGATGTCCCTTTTGTATATGGGATTTCAAAACTGCACCGCATATTCCAAATGAGGCCTCACCAGTGCCTTGTAAAGAGGGAGTATAATGTTTTTTTTATCTTGAATCTATTCCCCTCTTTATACAAGACAATATCTTGCTAGCTCTAGCCGTTGCTGCCTGGCATTGTAAGTACAAATGGCTCTGCCAAGTCTGAGGTGACAAAAATGTCAGTGCCCATATATCAATGTAAGTATATTGTGGAGTGTTTCCCAATACAAATATGGGTGCAGGGGAAGCATTAGACTATTTTCCATTTATTGTAATATGATCGTCAAGGTTTCAATGTTTGCATTTCGATGTTCCAAATTTCTATCTTTCCAAATAAAGTCCAACGGGGTATTATTTCTACATAAACATGAGTGTTTTTTTATGCTAAGGTACCCCCTGTAATGTTGGCAAATTCTCAGGTGCAGCCCTGGTAGGGTATTGATATATGTTTTTGCTGTGATACCAAACATAATGCAATGAATACAGAGATATTGCAGCCACACTTCACCAATACTACCGCTGCTCGTCAATACTTTTTGTGGTGAAAACAATCTGCTATATATAAATAATGCTTTTTGCTGTTCCAATATCCTGAGTTAGTGATCATTCATAAATAGTATCTCTCTCCCTGAGTGCTTTCTGTAGTTAAATATTTTATTGATTTCCATCAGTTTTATCTTTACTTAGAATTACAGAGAAAGTGAAGTAATATGTATTTTTAAGAAGCAGATCACAGCCTTTCTCCACCGTCATAATGACATATTTTAGAAAGAATGGCCTCATTAAAATATGTTGATATATCCTACTTTATCTTCCCGGAATAATTAGCGTATGCCTCCAAGATGTCTCGTGTAAACTAAGCGGTAGCTTATGATAACAACTATATTTGTTCACACCCCTTCAGCAATATAGTGAGCTGGTTAAAAGCTTAAGCATGCTTCAATTTGGCAGCTAGGGGATTATCATTCAGTCATTGGCTGTGATGTCAGCTGTCGAATCCATAACTGTTTATTGCTAACTGGAAGGACCAGGAAGCAGAAACATGGGTAAAATTTGTGCAGCATTTCAGTTTAGTCTTATTTATTTCCGCTTTCTAACTATAACAGTTTTGGGGTTTGGGAGAGCTAATTTACCTATATATCATTTTATTTGAGGGTTGGACTTGCCTTTTAAATTATAAAAATATGTTTTTTTTCTTTCTCCTAGAGTCAAATTTCAATCCATAACTAAAACATTGTTTAACTAATAAATACTGTGCTCATCCTTTCAAATTACTATAAACTACAAGAATGTAAGCCATTGCTTCTTTAATCTGCAAAAGGGACTGTAGATGGCAGTACAATAACACAAATGCTTATATAGCCATCACATTGCCTTTGTGTCTGAAAAGGATTCTTTTTATTCTTTATTATTTTTTATGAAGCTGCAATGCAAAATTATTAACATCTACATTGTTAGATTTTTACACATAAATGATTTTAATTTCTGATAAAGCTTTTCTACATCCATACACTGTTAATACATTGCAGTACTACAAATTAAAGTTAACTGGGGAAAAACAGGTACTCTTTATATATTATGTATAACACTGAGTAAAAAAAGGCTAAGTGGTCTAAGATAGATATTTTTTTAATCAATAAAATATGCTGAACGTATGTTTAATAAATATGAACTGGCAGAATAGGAAACCTTACCCTAATGTCTTACAAATGTGCTTGTTCCTGAAGAAAAATAAACTGTAAATTTAAAAAAACAACTGCAGAATGATAGAAGCTATAACAAGCAAAAGTAATTTGAAGGGGGAAAAGCTTGAATTCCTAATAAATATGAATATCATAACCAATGAATCAAAGTATAGTAATGTCAACTTAAAGGAGAACTAAGCCCAAATTCTTACACCCTAGAAACTGAACATATCCCCTCTAATAATGATGGTTATAGAGGATGCCGAGAAGGTTAATGTGCTTAACCATTTTTTCCCTTGGTATTCACTATAGAGAATCCTAGCCCTTATAGTAAGATTGTAATAATATGAAGGGTATAAATGAGAAATATTCACTCTGGCTGACAGAGGATATGGTGCAGAAACAATTAGCCAAAGTTAATAAAGTTAATAACAATAAAGCCCCTGGACCAGATGAATTTGATCCTCGGATCTTAAGAGAGCTTATTTCAGTTTTATCTAAACCACTGTTTCTTATCTTTTCAGATTCACTTTTGTCTGGTGATGTGCCACTGGATTGGAAAAAAGCCAATATAATACCAATATTCAAAAAAGGTGGTCATTCCCAACCTGGTAACTATAGACCTGTGAGCCTAACATCAGTGGTAGGGAAGGTGGTGGAAACTTTGTTACGGGTCATATCCTTGACTTTGTCTCCAGAACTGATCTTATTAGTAGTAGTCAAATGGATAGAGAATTAGTTACTGGATCGCAAACAGAGACAGGTGGTCAATTGAGCTACATCTATGAGGGCTACAGTTCTAAGTGGAGTGCCTCAAAGTTCCATACTGGGGCAACTTTTTATACTGTTTTTATCTGTTTATAAATGACTTAGAGCATTGAGAGCAAGGTCTCTGTGTTTGCTGATGACACTAAACTATGCAGAGCTTTGGAAACTTCAAATGATGTGCAATTGCTGCAAGCAGACCTAGATAGATTATCAAAATGAGCAGCAGAATGGCAGATGAGATTCAATATTGATAAATGTAAGGTGATACATTTGGGGTTTAGCAATCCTGGTGCCACCTACACCATAACTAAACTCTGTGTTAAGTGAATCTCGACTGGAGAAAGATTTGGGGGTTCTGGTAGATAACAGACTTAGCTGCAGGAAACAATGCCAGGCAGCAACGGCTAGAGCTAGCAACATTTTCGTGGGGATATGATTACTTTATATAAACATATTAATGGGCCATACAATAAACTCTCTGGTGCATTGTTTACTAATCAGTCATACCAGAGGACATGTGGACATCCTTTAAGATTGGAAGAAAATAAGTTTATTTCAGGTTAGGAAAGGTTTCCTTGCAGTGAGAATAGTGAGACTGTGGAACTGTCTTCCAGCAGATGTGGTAATGGCAAGTTCATTGAATAGCTTTAAAAGTGGGCTAGATAAGTTTCTAAAACTAAAAAATATTGAGAATTACTGGTATTCAGTTTTGGTTGATCCATGGATACTTTCCGATTGCCATTTGGAGTCAGGAAGGAATTTCCCCCCCTCTTTTAGCTGTTTTTTTGCCTTTCTCTGGATCAACTGTTAGGTAGGGTTAAAATGGGGGTGAAAATGTTGGACTTGATGGATGCACGTCTTTATTCAACCTCAAATACTATGTTACTATAATGGTCAATGACCACAGTGTGCGATACTGGAACACTGGGAAATAAGACAGAAACCTCCTGTTGGAAAGTTAAATTTCTCAATAACCATATTAAAATGAGATGTGAGACACTGATTACTGCTTTTATAACAAGGAGATTGGCCTTCTATTTCAATGTTGTTCTGAGGCTTTAGTTGTCCTTTAAGAAAAAGTACAGAATATTCCTAATGCATCAAATCTGCCCATATAAATAGTAAAAAAAATGCACTCTGCAAGTAATCAATCATGCTGGGAAAAATGGTTTCTTTTTTAGTATTCCCTCTAATGTAATATCTTCCTGTAAAGAATCCATAGTCAATGACTTGATGGAAACCCACTTGGGAAAATCTCTAGCAAAAATAGCTGCTACTCACAAATAAAGGATGCCCTATTATACTGTTGTCTATACAGTGTAATACTTCATCCTTTTAAAATTTCAAGATTTTTCAGTCCACAACTGCAAACTTTACTTTCACTTTACTCTCTCCACTGACCAGTGCAAAAAATCAGATGACAGTATATTGTATGTATATATTTATTAACATAGGGATAAAGCAAATAAATACATAAATATATAAATAAGTACAAGCATCAAAAAGTACACAAGTGCTTGAACCACATATCATCAGTAGAGATGTCCGAACTTTGCAAAATCCGGTCCACTCGAGGATCCGCGAATTTTCGAGAAAATTTGAAAATTCGAAAATCTGCGAGCGGACCCATTAAAATTTAAAAACCTCGAAAATACGAGAAATCCTCGTAATTTCGAAAATTTTCGAAAATACGAGGATTCCTCGTAATTTCGAAATTTTTCTAAAAAACGTATTTTCGAAAATACAAGAAATCCTCATAATTTCGAAAATGTTTTGAAATTACGAGATTTCTCGTATTTTCGAAAACATGAGAAATCTCGTAATTTCGAAAATACGAGAAATCCGCGATTTGGAAGTTAGGAAGGTGGAAAATCCGGAAAAATCCGCCATTCGCGAACGGGATAAATCCGCGGCGTATCCGGGTTCAGATCCGCGAACCGGCCATCCCTAATCATCAGAAAAGAGTTCCCTGCCCCGTACAGCTTAAATTAGGTGGGTAACATACAGATACCTAGGGAAGGGTAGAAGTGACATAGTAAGTACTGGTGCAATGTCAATTTAACAATCCTGTTATGGGCTGAGCTCTAAGAGGGAGAAATTAGATGTGAACCTGTTTATTGAAGTTTCTTGGTGAAAGGGGGAAGATAGAATTTCTAGAGGATGGGAGCCACTAGAGAAAAATGTTTAAGGCGAGAAGATTCATTTCACATGTTATGAAAGAAGTTGAGTTGAATTTGTAACCCTACTTCTTCAAATTCCCATTGCTAAAAATGGATATTTATGCAATTATAATAATTCATAAAAGTGTGTAACAATAGAAGTATGTGCATCATAGGGTTCTTTCTATCCTTTCCCTACTTCATCTTTAGCTAACCAATCTATTTAGTTGTTTAAAGCAGTTTCCAGTATGCATTTTATTGCCTAAGCTGTGCACTTGCGCACACAACTCTGCAGGTTTAAACACGCACATGTAACACGTGGTAACACAAGTGGAACATGTGTACTGCAAAACATAATGCACACAAAGTTATTTATAAATTTGTATCTCCCCTTTTCAAAAAGTACTTTCAAAATAAACTACCCAAACCCTGCCCACCAAGAATTTTCAAAGAACAGGTTGGCTGACAAAGGGCATGTGATGTCAGAAAACCTGTGTGATATGGAATAAATTGGGTGTAATTAAGTTTATAAACATACCGGTATCTTTCCTGATGGTTGTATCATGTCTCCCACTGTGCTTAGCATTAATAGAGGGACAGAAAGGAATACACACACACACACACACACACACTCACAAACACATAAAGTATAAATGTCTTTGCACATATTAAAAAATCATTGGTAATGGTGTCAAATATATGACCCATATATTACAGAGGGTAAATAAAATGTTTGATGTTTTGCAACTATAACTGGATACCAGATCAGTTAAGTAATACAAACACAAGTTTAAATAACACAACCATTTATTTTTGCTAATGTGCACACATGTGATCAAAGTGCAAATGTAATAAAACCAGAAAATTAAGAAACAAACATAAAAAATATTGAAATATTGAGAAATGTAATCAAATAAAACTGAAACAGCCACCAACTTGGGTGAGCATCCAGAGAAGAACAGGCAGAAAGTGCTTTTCAAATACACTACAAAACACAAAATGTTGCATACGTAAATATCTTTGTTAATGGTGTCAAATTAGTTCCCATTTATTACAAATGGGGCAAACAAATTACCAGCTCAATAATACAAACAGAAGTTTAAATAAGCTCCAGGGTTCCAATTAGCAGGACATGTAAAGTTTATGTAAGCTGTTTAAAAGTGCTTCTATAACAAATGCAGCCCACGGCACAAACACATTCCTAATGTTGACAAGATACTGGCCTGGTTTTACAGGAATTAACATTAAAGGGCATGTCCACCCCCAAAACTAAAATTTAACCCCTTTGCTGGCCACATTAAGAATTTTAAAACAAGCCTTACCTTACATTTCTGCTCAAAATGGTTCCCCTGCTGTGCCCCTCCAAAGTCCAGGAAACTGCTGTGTAGGAGCAGTGTGCCTGAGTCTGCCTCAACCTCGTCAAGGTTTGAGGCATGCTCAGTGCAGCCCTCCCCCCCTCCCTCTCCCTCCCGTTTTTCTCTCCCGCCCCCTAATGTTAAAAACTTTGGGTATGTGTAATGCCCCAACCGCATTAATATTATTGTTAGAACATCCCCCAATCTTTACTTACCTTCCCTCTCTCCTCCGCTGTTCAGAACTCCCGGCAGCCGCGGGCGTGATTGGCTGCCTCTCAGCCAATCACGGACACGGCTTCCGGTCCCACCCCCTGCTTGCAATTCCATGCAAGCAGAGGGCCTGTACAGTGCGGCAGGAGGAAATAAGGAAGGTAAGTAAGAATCAGGGGGCTTTCTAACAATAACATTAAACATTGGGGCTGGGGGAGCATGCCCTACCGCATATCAAAAGTTTTCAAAAGGGGTGGACATGCAAAATTAAACATTGAGTTGATTGGAATAAAGGACAGTTCTATAGTATTCCTCATATTATAAAGCCATAAATCCACAAAGAACCTTTAAAACATAAAAAATATTACACCATAAATTAGTATCACTTAAGAAAGTAAAACGAAACAAAAAAAAAACAAATCTAAAGGATTAAACAATCTATGGATCACAATAAAGACGTGGTTCTCAACAAGTGTAAGAAATATGGCCCAATAGTTGCCTTGATGGGGGGCCACCATGAAACCTTCAGCAACATTAATGGAGCTGCAGGATTTTTAAGCATGTACTGTTTGTTCCCTTCATGTGATAACAAGCTGTTGTGTTCTTCATATATTTGTGTCCTGGGATAGGTTAGCAAGAAAAAAAGCCTCAATGGAGCCCATGTGCAGTAGTCAACATTTCTTCTGTCATTTCTATGAATTGAAGGCAAACAATGCCAAGTTCAGATATACCAAACTGATAGACTATTATCCAAAATAACGTGTGCTCTAACAAAAACAACAAGTGCTTTAACAAAGTATTAGTTTAAAGGACATGCATTTGTTTGTTTTTTCACAAAACCAATGCAGGCACACTTTCTATATCTATATATACTGTATATAAAACATAGCAGACATAAAGTTGCAGAGAACAGGGAGAACACTAAGGGGCATGGTATGAGTATCTGCTTTTATCATAACAAAATGAGGTCACCCTAATTCTTTGATCAGTTTGTAAGGCTTACATAGGATAATCGGTCATTACAACAGGTCCTGTACAACCATTTCAACATCTGTGTCAGTAATTTACATATATGTCATAAAATAAATGATTGGTGAATTTTTTACTGAACACCAATAAACAATACACACCTTTCCAAAACACCATGCAACATCAGTATTTTGCACGCAGCCTATATTGCTATTTGCCTCTTGAAAACTGGATGCTTTTCATAATTTACATAAATGTAATAAATAGGAAAATTCTTCATTCATTTTAAAATATTTGCAGAGAAAGCCTGTGATTTTCTGATTTTTTTTTATACTCTTAGAAGTTAGATAATGAAAAAAAGGGAAGTGGCAAAACCATGACCTGGAAAAACAGGGTTGTTAAAATAAATACAGGATTGTCTCCATTTTCTCAATTTGGTGGTTCCATTAATATTGATTTTAAGGAAGGTATCAATAGAGAATTGTGCTTGAGACTAGCATTCTAATAGAGGATTGTGCTTGAGACTAGCATTCTAATAGAGGATTGGGCTTGAGACTATCATTCTAATAGAGGATTGTGCTTGAGACTAGCATTCTAATAGAGGATTGGGCTTGAGACTAGCATTCTAATAGAGGATTGGGCTTGAGACTAGCCAATCCTCTATTAGATGCTAGTCTCAGCCCAATGCTTCTTATTAGAATGCTAGTCTCAAGCCCAATCCTCTATTAGAATGCTATGTCTCAACCAATCCTCTATTAGAATGTAGTCTCAAGCCACTCCTCTATTAGAATGCTAGTCTCAACCCAATCCTCTTTAGAATGCTAGTCTCAAGCCCAATCCTCTATTAGATGCTAGTCTCAAGCCCATCCTCTATTAGAATGCTAGTCTCAAGCCCATCCTCTATTAAATGCTAGTCTCAAGCCCAATCTCTATTATAGTGCTAGTCTCAAGCCCAATCCTCTATTAGAATGCTAGTCTCAAGCCCAATGCTCTATTAGAATGCTAGTCTCAAGCCCAATCCTCTATTAGAATGCTAGTCTCAAGCCCAATCCTCTATTAGAATGCTAGTCTCAAACTAGTTACCCTTTAGTCTTCTTGTTCTGGCAGGATTAGGCCACTAGAGGTCACTTTTTAAAAGTATAAAAAAGAAGTAGACATGTGCTCTCTCTTTTCTACTTTCTGGAGTTTCTAAAGAGGAGGGGGGACAACCTGGGACTTTATATAACATTCCAGAAAAATAAGAGTGCATAGAATTTGGATAACTGGACAGTCACTGGAGCAACTGG